>JBBPRK010001409.1:0-12466 GCA_038093075.1 Boletus patriciae | reverse complement strand
TGTCCAGTCGCCGGACTGCCTTCGAGTTCCCTCACGACTCACGATTCTGTATTACTAGCCCAGGGACTCCACCGACGACTACCCTGCCGACGACCCCATTCGCACATGGCCGACTCATTCCACCGCCGCCAATCACACTCTCCAACAGATCGTGGAGCTCCGGACGCACTCCGTCTGCCCGCTTCACGCCTACGATGCGAACGGGAGGTTGATCCCCCCTCAGGCGTATCGCGCCCGCCTCCAGGGTGCCACTGCACGCTTCCATTTTGTGCTCACCCACACCTCCTTCAACAATAACTTCACTGCCGACATCCACTCCATCCAACTCCTTCGCACCGCCCCACCCCCCGTGCCGGCTGCCAAAAAACTGCCTGCGTCGTCGTTCGCCGACCCGCTGCTGTCCGTGAAAGGAAACCACGCCACGAAGTAAACTGCGCCGGGCTCTGTCAAAAGCCGCGCCAACAAAAACTCGTCCCGTCCGTCCACTGCCTCTGTCTCATTAACAGCTTCCCGCGCCCTTCAGTGATATGATCAAAAGTACTTAATTTCCCCGACTGTGTTTCCGCCTTCCCCCGTTTCAAGTTGTTCTGTCTCTCAGGGGTAGTGCTTGCTCTTGGCGTCTGTAGCTTAGTTCTTGATCATAATACAGACGGGTTCGAGTCTACAGGTTCGAGTCTCCTTACCACCAGTCAAGCAAGGTTTCTGCCGACGCAGGCGGCATTTCCCGAGTTTGAAGTTTCCGCCCACATATTTCCGTCCGACAAAACTTCAAATCCTGCCCTCTCCCAAACCTCAATCTATATTTGAAGCCCTCTCTTCACATTTCGGACGACATTTAAAACCGACTTAAATTCCGCTAAACGCGTCGTGACACCCAAACCGCCATGACAGGCTGATAGTCTCCCTAAGCCACCTAATACTTCGAGTTCAGACGATAGTCGTTCTTACCATCATCCGTCCGCATCCCATCCAGGTCGCTGACATCGACAACTTTTTCTGCCCATCATCCTTCTCTTCAAGTCATTCCAACAGGCTTTTGCATCATGGGCAACGTTCTACCCGTGATTAGACTCGCGGTTCGTCTACTACTCGTGATCGGAGCCGTGGTTGGTCTACTACCCGCGATTGGACCCGTGGTTGCTTGCATGATTGGTTTACTGCCCGTGATTGGACCCGTGGTTGCTTGCATGGTTGGTCTACTACTAGCCGTGATTGGACTCGTGATTGCTTGCATGGTTGGTCTACTACTACCTGTGATTGGGCTCGTGGTTACTAGCGTGGTTGGTCTACTACCCGTGATTGGACCCGTGGTCAGTGTATCCGTGATTGGTCTATCCGTGATTAGACCCTTGGTTCCACTCGTCTTGTCTCTTTTCCATCGTCCCAACAGAGAGAACCCCACCGTCGCGGTTATCCAAGCTCGCCACCGAGCTGAATCCGTGATTCGGACCTTGGTGGGCTTGGCTACACTTGCCTTGGCTCTTTTCCGTCGTCCTGACAGAGAAAACCCCACCATCGCGGTCATCCAAACTCGCCACCAGGCTGAACAAGCTACCGATCTAGACCGTGAACAAGCCCGAGTGCGTCAGGAAGATGCTGACAGGGCAGCCGCGCGGGCTGCAGAGGAGGTCGAGTGGATGAGGGCGCAGATGGAGGAAGCCGCGAATGCTGCGATGCGTGCCCAGGAGCTCACTGAGGCGGCCGCCGCCGCCGCCAGAGATGAGGCTGCAAAACATGCGCGGGAGTCTCAGAAGATGCGCGAGGATGTGCAGAGGGCGATAGCCGCTGCGAGAGAAGAGGCGGAGAGAGCACAAAAGGCTGCGGATGAACAGCATCGCGAGGCTGAGGCCTGCAGGGTTCTAGCCGAGGAGATGGCTCACACCGCTGCAGAGGAGACTCGGAAGGCCATAGAGGCCAAGGAGGGTGCCGAAAGGCGATTGAAGGAGGGTATCCAGTCCGTCATAACGCCGTCCCCCGAAGAACTGGCCGCCGCCAAACAGCGCATCCAGTACAAGGATGATTATTTCCATTTCGTCGTCGCGGGCATCTCTGGGAGTGGCAAGTCTTCCCTCGTGAACGCATTCCGTGGTCTGCGCAGCCGAGACGCAGGTTCCGCAGCTGCAGGCGTCACGGAGATGACACTCCAAATGACCAGATACCCAGACCCCAATCCCGAGAACTCATACGTCTGGTACGACATTCCTGGCGCGGGTACCCTCAAATGTGGTGATTGGCAGTACTTCAATGAGCAAGGCCTCTACGTCTTTGACTGCATCATCGTGCTCCTCGACAACCGCTTCACCAAGACGGATATCGCCATCCTCGTCAACGCGAGACGATTCGATATTCCTACATACATTGTCCATTCGAAAGCCGATCAGCGCATCCGGAACGTCATGATGGATATGGGGTACGACAGTGAGGGAGATGACGAAGAGGACGGTGAACGACGTAACAAGTTGTACAAGGTTGCACGCAAGCAATTCATCGAGAGCACAAGGAAAAGTGTGAAAGCTAACTTGGAAGACGCAAACCTCCCTGACCAGCGCGTGTACATCGTCTCCAACACCACGATGTTGAGCATCGTGATGGACAAGATGCCGAAGAAAACAATTGACGAGGTGGACCTTCTCAATGACCTGCTCAACGAGGCTTATACAAGGCGGAAGGTTAGTAGTCGTCAGGACGAGTGAGATCCCTACAAGAACTGGTTCCGAATTTGGGTCACTTTGTCTATGCCTGCTCTCGATGTGTATTTATGTTATAGCCGTGTCGGATGTGAGTTGTAGCAATTACAGTGGTTGTGGTACGAAATCTGGCTACGACCGACTCAACTTTCCGTTACGTCCCACTGGGTGCATGTCTGAAGATCTGATACACGAAAGGTAGTGTTCTGTGAACTCCGTCGGATTTCGTGCGAGCCTGCTACAGCTCTCGTATAGTACTAGTTACGCCACAACTTGCCTTGTACGCAAACAATCCATAGGCTCTCGGACGAGCTTGCGAATCGGGGCTCATTCGGGAGTCGTTTTCACTACTCAAGTCGTCGCACCTCGGAGACTGACGGAACGATCTAGCCCATTAACCTTATTTCGCGAGGCGCCATTCACTTTCTCGTCCTCGAGGCATTTACAGCTTTGTCGTATCACCACAGCTCCGTTGAACACGCCACTTCGTCAGTGATCCATTGCTCTGGGACCCACAGTTAGACACGAGGTATACTTCTTCACTTCTTCTGTACAGGAAGGTACGTATACAACGTGCAGTTCCAATCAAAACCTTCTTCTTCCACAGCTTTAAAGTTCATGGATTGAGGCGCAAGGACTTCGGTGGGTCCAGGGTGTCATTTGTTGACGCTGAATGGCACGTCGCATCACACACCCCGAGAGTGAAACGACGTTATATACCGTTGCCCCATCCCCATCCCCATCCCCATCGTCCTCCCCATCACTCGTCCACATACCATCCAGGTCGCTGACACAGATAACTTTTCTACCCATCTCTTCAAGTCATTCCAAGAGGCTTGTGCATTATGGGCAACGTTCTAAAACCTATGATTGGACCCTTGGTTGGCCTTGCTTTGTCTCATATTTTCCGTCGTCCCGACAGAGAAAACCCCACCCTTGGGAATATCCATGCTCGCCACCAAGCGGAACAAGCCCGAAGACAAGCTGAACAAGCTGCCAAAGAAGCCCGAGAACTCGCTCAACAGATCCAACGGCAAGCTGATCAGGACCGTGAAAAAGCCCGGGTGCGTCAGGAAGAAGCTGACGAGGCAGTCGCGCGGATGAGGGCGCAGATGGAGGAGGCCGTGAGTGCTGCGATGCGTGCCCAGGAGCTCGCCGAGGCGGCCGCCAACGCTGCCAGGGATGAGGCTGCAAAGCTTGCACGAGATGTTCAGGAAGAGCGTGAACCTGTGCAGAAGATGCGCGAGGATGTGGGGAGGACAATCGCTGCTGCGAGGAGAGAGGCGGAGAGAGCCCAAAAGGCTGCGGATGAACAGCGTCGCGAGGCCGAGTCCGGCAGGGCTCTGGCTGAGGAGATGGCCCATACCGCTGCAGAGGAGACCCGGAAGGCCAAGGAGGCCAAGGAGGATGCGGAAAGGCAGTTGAAGGAGGGTATCCAACCAGTCCTAACGCCGTCCGCCGAGGAACTCGCCGCCGCCAAACGGCGCATCCAGTACAAGGAGGATTGTTTCCATTTCGCCGTCGCTGGCATCTCTGGGAGTGGCAAGTCTTCTCTCGTTAACGCATTCCGTGGTTTGCGCAGCAAAGACGCGGGTTCCGCGGCTGTAGGAATTACAGAGATCACGCTCCATGTGACCAGATACCCAGATGCCAACCCCAATATTCCATTTGTCTGGTATGACATCCCTGGCGCGAGCACCCTCAAATGTCGAGACTGGCAATACTTCAACGACCAAGGTCTGTACGTCTTTGACTACTTCATCGTGCTATTCGACAAACGCTTCGCCATGACGGATATCGCCATCCTCGTCAACGCGAGACGATTCAACATTCCTACGTACATCGTCCGTTCAAAAGCCGATCAGCACATCCGGAACGTCATGATGGATATGGGGTACGACAGTGAGGGAGATGACGAAGAAGACGTCGAGCGCCGTAACAAGTTGTACCAGGTTGCGCGCAAGCAATTCATCGAGGAGACAAGGAGAAGTGTTCGGGCTAACCTGGAGGATGCCAACCTCCCGGACCAGCGCGTGTATATCGTCTCCAACACCACGATGTTGAGCATCGTGCTGAATAAGGTGCCGGAGAAGACGATCGATGAAGTGGACCTGCTCAACGACCTGCTCAACCAAGCATACTCAAGGCGGGTTACCCGGCCGGATGGAATGCCCTCCACGAGGGCTGATTCTGGGTCGAAACGATAATTTCTCGTTAGCGTGTTTGAGTGCGACATGTACTCGTATTTGATCTGTATGACTCGGAGGTGGCGAATTGTATGTCTTACATGTAATAGAACACAATGATTTTGCTCTAGTAGGGTGAAAACCAATGCAAACCTGGGTCCGGTGACTACGAAGTATATCGGCAAAATCCCATTAGAAAAACAGGGGCAATGATGACGCCCTGCGTCCAGATCGAGACAATATGAAAGTCCGGCCGTTCGTGCTCTGTTCGACACGCAGTCCAATTCCTTTTCTACAACGGAGACCCTCGATTACCACCTCGGCCGAACGACCGATGGCGGTTGGCATGTTGACATCTAGTCTGGTGTCGATCTAATGTAGGCCGCATAGTACTAGCAATTCTACAGACACTGCGACACGTTATCAGATATCATCATACCCTGCATCCGAGTTACCAGAACCGTAATCCGAGTTCATCAGCGTTCGCAGGCGAATGGGAAGGTGCCAATGGGCGGGGAGTGGGCGGGGTCGAGCGAGCGCGTCATTCCTTGAGAGAGGGAGAAGGCCAGGGGCCGTCATCCGAAGGCGCACGACCGCAACCATTCGCATACAAAACGAACGCGAACGCATTGTCAGCGTTCGAGTTCGCGTTTGCAGGCGAACGGGAGGGGGTTGGGGGTTGAGCGAGCGCCGAGAGTGGGTGGGGTCGCAGGGCCAGGGTGCGATCTCGAGGGCGGACGAGGGGGAGACGGGAGAGACGGGAGGCGGTGCGTCGTCGTCGCGAGGCGGGTGAGGATGGGGGAGAACGGAGATGGGAGAAAGCGTGTCGCCGTTGTGGTCGCCGATGGCCTGGGGTCGCACCATCATGTCGTCGGCGAGGCCCGGGGAGAGCGAGCGAGCAAGGACGAGGACGAGGGTCCGTTGTCGTCCCTGTGCGACATGGATGTGGACGTTGGTCATCTCGGATGGGGTCAATGTGAACGAACCTGATAAGCATAGTGCGATTACGACAAACGGAAGCGCAGCAAAGTCGCCATGTTGTTTACTTGGGCCAAATATATAACGAGAGCCCCCGGTTTGCTCTACTAGTAGTGTTGTGATGATGTAGAACTCAACGAAGGACAGGTTGCGCACGCATATATACAAGTATCGGGATCGACGAGAAGAACATACCGTACTGTCAAAAACAGGATATCAGTATTACGGATGGTAAACAATACCAGCGGGATGACATACACGGTCTCGTCGATGGCGGCGAGCAACAACAGGAATCAGACGATTTCCTCTTTGCTCTGTGGGCGAAGGGAACTCGACGATATACTTGTCAAGCAGCCTCGAGGTTGACCTTAGTCATCAGTAGTATGCATGCACCCCGGGGAACACGGTAACAAGCGCAGCAGTCTGACTGGAATCTCAGACCGACTCGGTCGAGGAAGCGACATATGCATGTGTTAGAATGGGCCAAGTCTAACACGTCGGGTTGGAGAGGCGGAGTGGAGTCTATGTATATCCATCAACCAACTCACATTTGAATTCAAGATTCCCAGTTGACATACCTGAGTTTTCTTCGTCGACGGGCTGGTAGAGACTCTCGTCGCCATCAAAGCCAAGTTCATCCGTGGTAAGGTGTGCTCATTTTCCATCGTGTCTTGCCACCAATTGTCAATTGCACGACCTCATGATCACGGATGTTCTCCGTCTGATGTGCCGGGGCCGTCTAGTTCCGAGTCATGCATGTTTATTTTCGCACGCATCCAGGTCGCTCCCACCGACAGCTTTTTCTTCCCATCATCCTTCTCTTCAAGTCATTCCAGGAGGCTTTTCCATCATGGGCAACGTTCTAGCCGTGATTGCACCTGTGGCTGGTCTACTACCCTCAGTTGCACCCACGGCTGGCCTACTACCCTTCATTGCACCCGTGGCTGGTCTTGTACCCATCATTGGACCCGTGGTTAGTCTATCCGCGGTTGGTCTGTCCGTGATTGTACAGTTGGCTATACTTGCCTTGTCTCTTTTCCGTGGTCCTGACAGAGAAAACCCCACCCTCGTGGTCATCCAAGCTCGCCACCGAGCTGAACAAGGCCAAAGACAAGCTGAAGAAGCTGCTAAAGAGGCCCAAGAACGCGCCCAACAGATTCAACGGCAAGCCGATCAGGACCGTGAACAACTCCGGGTGTGCCAGGAAGAAGCTGATAGGGCAGCCGCCCGGGCTGCAGTGGAGGCCAAGCGGATGAGGTCGCAGATGGTGGAAGCTGCGAATGCTGCGATGCGTGCCCAGGAGCTCACCAAGGCGGCCGCCAACGCTGCCAAAGAGGAAGCTGCAAAGCTTGCACAGGAGGCCAAGGAGGAACGTGAACGCGCGCAGAAGATGCGTGAGGATGCGGAGAGGGCAATGGCTGCTGCGAGGGGAGAGGCGGAGAGAGCACAAGAGGCTGCGGATGAACAGCGTCGCGAGGCCGAGGCCGGCAAGGCTCTGGCTGAGGGGGTGGCCCGTACCGCTGCAGAGGAGACCCGGAAGGCCATAGAGGCTAAGAAGGATGTCGAGAGGCCCTTGGAGGGTATCCAGCCAGTCGTGACGCCGTCCCCCGAAGAACTCGCCGCCGCCAAACGGCGCATCCAGTACAGGGAAGATTGTTTCCATTTTGCCGTCGCTGGCACTTCTGGGAGTGGCAAGTCTTCTCTCGTTAACGCATTCCGTGGTTTGCGCAGCCAAGACGCGGGTTACGCGGCTGTGGGCGTCACAGAGACGACACTCCAAATTACCAGATACGCAGACACCAACCCCAATATTCCATTTGCCTGGTATGACATCCCTGGTGCGGGTACCCTCAAATGTCGAGACTGGCAATACTTCAACGAGCAAGGTCTCTACGTCTTCGACTTTATCATCGTGCTCTTCGACAATCGCTTCACGACAACGGATATTGCCATCCTTCGTAACGCGAGAAGATTCAATACTCCCACGTACATCGTCCGTTCGAAAGCCGACCAGCACATCCGGAATATCATGAGAGAGAAGGGATACGACAGCGAGGGAGATGACGAGGAAGACGTTGAGCATCGTAAAAAGTTATATGAGGCCGCACGCAAGCAATTCATCGAGGAGACCAGGAAAAGTGTTCGGGCTAACCTGGAGAATGCCGACCTGCCGGACCAGCGCGTGTACATCGTCTCCAACACCACGCTGTTGAGCGTCGTGATGGCCAAGATGCCGAAGAAGACGATCGACGAGGTGGACCTTCTCAAGGACCTGCTCAATGAGGCTTATACAAGGCGGAAGGCTAGTGTCGAGTGATATCATGGTCTTCACAAGAACTGGTTCCGAATCCGGGTCGAAGCAGTGACTCTTCTTTACGGTGCTTGTTCTCGACGTGTAGTTATGTCCTTGAAAAGGCCGTCAGTGCCAGAAATCTTTGTTTCCTCGTCGAATGTCCTCAGTACCAGTAGTAGCCATGTCGTCATTGGCCATGAGTGGGGGCCGTTCATACCCCCTTTCGATCAGCATGAGTCGTGGTTGAAGTCTGCCAGTAGGGTACTGCACAGGTACGCGTGACACCGCAGTGTAACAGGTTTCCCGAGTACAGTAGACTTTCTCATACTGCATACGACTTGCGCCAACACTTTCCTTATGCACAATGAGAAACATGCAGAACCAAATATGTGACATTATGTGACTTCCACGTGACATGTAACATTTACCGTAGCGTACTACTGCGGCCAAAAGTTGTTCAATTTGCAATTCCTCAGGTCGCATCGCCCCACGAAACTTGCGAAGTTGACGCATCAGCTCCAGAGAGGTATCTGCACTATCGCTTCTCGAGCTTCTCGCAAAGTAGAATAACCTCCGAACGTGGGAGCGGCACAGGTTGGGTGTCTTCGTTCTGAATCGATCTCAATTATCTCACCACGTTCAACCGCCATTTGATGCCGGAGCTCTGCAACAAGAGCCAGTCGTGTAACGTAAGACAGGTTTCGCAGAAGTCGCCAGGGCATCGTGTTGGACTTCCGCTCGTGGCCTCCGATGGTATGGCGCAGGTTTTGGTCGTGTTTGTAGCTCAGTGGGCATGATGCTTACTAGACTCGAGCAGCGTGTTCCAAGTCGCACGTCACGGTCATTCTTAAATGTCTTCGAGTCGAAACATTTGACTGGCTGCGGATAGGGACCATAGCGTATGGCATCGGTAGTGCACAAGTCCAACTCAGAGGCGGCAGGGACAATCAATCTGTAGCGCCATCATATGTCGGGTGCCAGCCTGCCAATGAGGTCGGCTAACTTCATCCCTGCCAACATGGTATCTCGTGTTGCATATTCTGGGTGCTTGCACCATGCATTAGTATTTACGAAAAAGTGTGCACAAGTCCCCGCATACCACTATGGTATTACGCCGGAGTCAATGCAGGGTGAGAGTTATGCAGTAGTAGCGTATGCGCTATGAGAAAGTCTACGGTATGGGTGCCCGGTGGTGTAGTATTTTGAACGACACGGTCGGCTTGTTCGGCTTGTTTCAGATTGTCCTTTGTAACTTGCGAATCACAAGAAGAATTCCAGTACATACTCAAATTTCCAAACGACCAGCCCGCTATCTCACTACCGTACTACAACAAGGTTTCGTTTCGAAGAAGAAAAAGCTCGAGTCTGAGTGGCCCAATTTATATCGTACGATTGACCTGACTCGTCTTTCCAGATGCAGCATTGCCCTCGAAACTTCGCGCTGATCTCCCTGTCCTTTTCCTCTACGGGACCGAGGACGTGACCTGCCCGCCAGTGGCCGTTCTAAACTTGGAGAAATCCATAGATCAACTGAAACTCATGCCAGTACCAGGCGTCGGTCACTGGGTCATGATAGAGGCAGACAGTGACCGAGGCGATCCTGCAATGGTTTGGGTCCGCTCTGGGTCCTACAATATCCGCACATCTATGAAAGGTAGCATCAGGGTGTCTGGATCGAATGCATGTGTACGCTCAGGCAGGTGTGTATAGCGAGACTCGTGGAGCTGTGCATACATGGCGAAACTTCAAAATTGGGCTCGGAAGAAGCGAGCATTTGGAATCCTTGAAAGACAGCTCCATGACCATATGGTTGTGGGCGGGCTTCCGCCTACACGTTTCCGCTTCCCACAACACAGGAATATTTGTTCCGTCGGATCTGCACTCACGTTATCAGGAAGGTGATGGATTGATGATCGCAATACTGTCGAACTCATTTCCCCCCCTTTTCACAAGCGCTTGAGGCGGTCTTCTACGCCTTGCATTCACCGCAGTTCTATTATTGCAAAACTCCCCTTGTACAGTCACGATCACAAACACCGAACAAACACATCTCCCGCTCTTACTCAGCGAAGTGCCATTGATTCATCCGTGTCAACGCGTCTACGAGCATGTCTGCATTTCCAAGCCTCGGAGCTTCACACAAGGCAAACCTTGCACGAGGCAATTCGAAGCATTGACTGACGCCACATTCCGATCACACACATCCTTATCGCACGGACGCCAAAGTTCATGGATCGATCCGCAAGGACTTTGGTGGGTCCACGGTGCCTGCTGCTAGCCTTCATCGACGAACCCACAACACACCTCGTGGCGGAGCTTGGGCACGCGGAATGTTAAATACCCTCGCCACACCCTCAAACACCATCACCACGCCATCACAGACAATTCCCTACCCTCAATTATATTTAGACGACTTTCCAATCTACTCGACGACCGGATTATGGGAGGGTGGATATCAAGTTTGTTTGGCAAACGTCCCGAGGGTGAAAACCCCACCATCGCGGACATTGAAGGTCGCCAACAAGCTGAAAAAGCCCAGCAAGACGCCGAAAAGGCCGCCAAAGCTGCCCAGGAGCACGCTGAAGAGATCAAGCGGCAAGCCGACCTGGACCGCGAGCAAGCCCACGCGCGCCAGGAAGAAGCTGACAGGGCTGCCGCACATGCTGCGGAGGAGATGAAGCAGATGAGGACGCAGATGGAGGAAGCCGCGGATGCCGCGAGGCGCGCCCAGGAGCTCACCGAGGCAGCCGCCAACGCCGCGAAAGAGGAGGCTGCAAAGCTTGCGCAGGAGGCCAAGGAGGAACGCGAACGCTCGCAGAAGATACAGGAGGATACGCAGAGGGCGATGGCTGCTGCGAGGGAGGAGGCAGATAGGGCGCAAAAGGCTGCGGATGAACAGCGTCGCGAGGCCGAATCTGAAAGAGCTCTAGCTGAGGAGGTGGCCCGTATTGCTGCAGAGGAGACCCGGAAGGCCATAGAGGCCAAGGAGGATGCCGAGAGGCGATTGAAAGAGGGTATCCAGCCAGTCGTAACGCCGTCCCCCAAAGAACTCACCGCCGCCAAGCGGCGCATCCGGTACAAGGAAGATTGTTTCCATTTCGCCGTTGCGGGCGTCTCTGGGGGTGGCAAGTCTTCCCTCGTTAACGCATTCCGTGGTCTGTGCAGCCGAGACACGGGTTCTGCGGCTGTAGGAGTCACAGAGACGACACTCCAAATGACCAGATACCCAGACCCCAATCCCGAGAACCCGTACGTCTGGTACGACATTCCTGGCGCGGGTACCCTCAAATGTCGCGATTGGCAATACTTCAACGAGCAAGGTCTCTACGTCTTTGACTGCATCATCGTGCTCCTCGACAACCGCTTCACCATGACGGATATCGCCATCCTCGTCAACGCGAGACGATTCAACATTCCCACGTACATTGTCCGTTCAAAAGCCGATCAGCACATCCAGAACGTCATGGTGGATATGGGGTACGATAGCGAGGGAGACGACGGGGAGGACGTCGAGCGACGTAACAAGTTCCACAAGGCCGCGCGCGAGCAATTCATCGAGAGCACGAGGGAAAGTGTAAAAGCTAACTTGGAAGACGCGAACCTTCCTGACCAGCGCGTGTACATCGTCTCCAACACCACGATATTGAACATCGTGATGAACAAGATACCGAAGAAGACAATTGACGAGGTGGACCTTCTCAACGACCTTGTCAACGAGGCCTATACAAGGCGGCGGAAGGTAGTCGTGAGGTCGAGTGAGATCATGGTCTCTACAAGATCTGGGTCGAAGCAGTGACTCTTCGTTATGGTGCTTGTTCTCGACATGTAGTTTTGTTCTAGCCGTGTCTCGGATGTAATCACGAGTTGTAGTAGTTGGGACAGATGGCAGTGGATCTGGTACAAAATCGGGCCACGACGAACTCGACTTTCCGTTACGTCCGAGTGCATGTCTGATAAGATACGAAAGGGCCCGTGATGGTGAGTAGTGTTCTGTAAATTTCGTCGGGTTGCACTAAGGAAGGAGGCTCAAATTTACCCACCCAAATCGACAGTGAAAATGTGCAAACCCCACCTCCACTACCAGGTTCCCTAGCGTCTGCCGTACCTGGCCAACCGATCCATTGACCACCATATGGGTATCAGCGCCAACGACGGCCTGGCACCGGGCCAGAAATGCAATTTATTGAAACCCTCGTTCGACTGCTTTGGTCCCATAATTGACATTACATGGTTTGAGATTGGGAGCATTGAACGAACGATACTTGGCCGGCTTTGACGGCGTGGAGATAATGGTTAGACGAGATTGGTCCCGCAATAACCTG
>JBBPRK010001408.1:0-12468 GCA_038093075.1 Boletus patriciae | reverse complement strand
ACCATGGGAAAGGTGTCAAATATGGAAACTCGGGTCCGATGTATGTATGTAGTAGGTAGTACTAGTAAGTTGGATGGGGAGAAATATATTCATAACTCCTCTGTCCTTTGATGGAATGGTATGAAACTTTGGGGGTAGGTAGACTATACTAATAGTCATCTATCCCTTTTGTGTTGAGGGATTCCACTTGTGAGATATAGGTGGAAGTTCACTCATTCAGGTATAATGTCTGACTTTGCATGGAACCAGTTCCATGCAGGTCACTGCCATCTAAAAACCCGCCAGTTTTACAAGTGTACTCTGTTTCTGGCTACTGTGACAAGTATCTCAAGCGGCCAAAGCCCCAACTGTTGCTCAAACGAAGAAAGAGGCCAGGAAGGACGTCGTGCTACAGTTGAGCACTCAGGGATGGCCAAATTCAAGTAAGTATTTATTATCCCCATCGCAAATATCTGAAACTAACCACCTCCTGCTGTTGAAGAAGGTGGCTGTGACAAGTGGACTGACTTGAGTGTCCCTGAGATGCCGCTGGCACTCCTTTTATGGGAGCAGGCCATGAAACGGGTGGACAAGGATCCCTCGAGGGTCAAGACCTGTGTAGAGGACTTGGGATATTGTGTCCCTGAGCCCAGCCTGGTGATCTCAGGCAGCTCACCAGAGCGGTGTCAATTATTCATGGCGAACTGGTTAGGTGTTTGAAAGTTCTGGATCACACAGCTCGAGGGGGGTACCGTGTCTCAACACCCCTCCACACAACAGTGGCATGACTTTCTCATTCAATTGCAACCAGACTCGCTGGATGAGGACAAAGCTGGACCTTCAAATGGCAAAGGCAAGACCAAGGTGAAGGCTCATCAGAGCAGGCTCTCCCAGGTGTTTGCAGAAGGCGTTTACAAGACGCAGGGCTCCTACTTGGCCCCTAAGGAGTCAGTGGAGTGGCGTGACCAAACCGTCTCGATAGCTTCCCTCACCAACCCACCAGTCTGCCTGGTTCACACAATTCTTTGGGAGTTGTTCGAACTGGGGTTCCATCACGAGCTCCGTGCCATAGGCCGCACAATGGTGCCGGATCTCTGGGTGAAAGTGCTGCAGGCGCGACACAGCCTGCTTGACTGCATGTGGCCAGGACCACATGGAGAGATGAAGTGAGAGGGTTCATTGCCCTGGTGAGAAAGGAGACCTGGGTTTTACGGATGCTATCCCCCGCGACTGGCCTGTTTTTAATAGCTTTTGTATTGTCCTCTCAGCTTGGCCTGGTGCACATCCTGGCCTCTACAAGTTTGCAACTACAGGTGATAGGGATGTAACCAAAGTACACAAGACCCTGAGCAGCACCATGTTGTTCTACACGCAGTGCTTCTTTGATCGATTTGGTAGGCCTCCCATTGTCCTGCACACTTTTCCATACAACTTCTATCAATGAACTCATTTCATGCAATTCCTTCATTCACCATACATTCCGCCTCGTGTAGTATTGTCTCCCTCTGTACCAACTTTCATGCTTCCATTTCCACTCAGACTCAATAATCAGGATTTGTTTATATACACGATTAATCAGAATCACCAGGAATACCTTTTTCAACAACTGTTTAGTTGACAAACTAACTAGATTAATTACATGCAGGTTAGGTCACTAGTGGGGAGAAGGTGAGGCAAAGGCACAATCACTTGCTTGATACGTGCAGCCTGCACGCTAGGTACATGCATCCCACACTTTTAGCCACATGCTCACGACTCAGTCCCAGTGCATGTGTGCCGTTTGTCTGGCATTTAAGCCAACCTGCCCCCCCCCCCCCCCTTCTTCCTACATCACATTCCATTATACCAGCCCCCATAACCATGTTCAAGTGCGGGGGCGATTGCGAGCGGACCTTTGACACTCCCAGCGCACTCACGCAGCATAGACAGGCATGCCCTTCCCATCAAGCTCAGTGGGCTCGCTTGCAAGAAAGACTACGAGTTACAGAGCCACCTGCAAAAAAGGCTAGAATGTCTAGCGTATCCAGTCTATCCTCCCACCATCCCCCTGAATCGCATGACCCAGCATCTTGCCCACTATGCACCTGCCTTGCCCCCAAATCCGATGCAGAGCCATCCAGTCAGCCCTCCCACCTCCCCTCCAAACCACACAAAGAGCCACACAATCCCCCTCCAGAACCAGCCAATCCTGCTGGAGGTGACCCCACAGCCTCATCACCTCACCTCAGCACCCCCTCGGGCCATGATCCCACAGACTGCCTGCGAGGTATCGCAACATTCTACCTGAACCTCCTATTTCCCCAGACCTGCCAGCAGCCACAACCTCTACAACCAAACATGTTTTGTTGGTCATATATGATTCTTTCTGCACACAATTCAACAGGTTTGGCATAGCTCGTGAATACTGTCACTGCCTGTCTCACAGCCCAGATTCATTCGTGACCTCAAATGATTTATCTACATCTGTACTCCCCCCTTCCTCTCAACTGGATGACCCAGTCCACAGGCTGCCGCCTTCGTGGCCTTGGAGGAATATGTCAATTTGGTGCCTCATGAGTTGGGCTTTCACTGGGAGTTGTGACAAGTCGGTATTGGAAGCAAATAAACTGGTGCAGGATGTTCTCCAGGCGCCAAACTTCAGCCTCAAAGAACTAGAAGGCTTTAATGCTCGCACTGAGAGCATGCGCATGGAACAGCAAGCTTTGGCCACAGGCGACCTCTTTGGCATGGACCAATGGCATCAGACCACTGTGGACATTCCTGTCCCAATGAAGGAGCCCAATTAAGCGGGAAACAGCCAGTGCTTTTCCATAGAGGGGTTCCACCACTGGTCAATCCTGGATATCATCCGCAACATGTTTGCCAAAGCCTTGACAAAGTGGTTTCATCTAACTCCTTTCAAAAAGGTAGGAGCGCATGCTTTCTCTGAAAACTTTGTGCAATCTGATACATAAGCCTTAAGGTCTGGAGGTCTCCTCTCAATGGTCAAGTACAGCAGGTGTACAATGAGCTTTACACGTCAGACGCATGGAATGAAGCTCACCATGAGATCATCAGACAAAAAAGAATGGACAGGTGTAAGCTAGAGAGGGTAGTGGCCAGACTCATGTTCTGGTCAGATTCTATGTGGCTGGCACAGATTGGCAATGTCTCTGCATGGCCAATTTATCTTTACTTTGGTAACTTGTCAAAGTATTGTCGACAGACCCCACACAGAGGAGTTTGCCAACCTATTGCATTCATTCCGCCGGTAGGTTTCTATTGAACTACTGATTAATATCTAGCTGACACACAGGAACTGTAGCTTCCTCAGTCACTCCACCACTTTATATCCACGCTATCAGGCAAAAAGAACAATAAGGACCTACTGACTTACTGCAAGCGTGAACTTGTGCATGCAATCTGGAGGATCCTACTGGACGAAGATTTCGTCAAGGCCTATAAAAATGGTACCATGGTCCAGTGTTTTGATGGTGTCACCCGGCATATATATCCTAGAATATTCACTTATTCTGCCGATTATCCTGAGAAGTTGTATGCCATTCAATTCACATTGATCATGCTAACAATCAAATTCCAGAATTCTTGTTGCAACTATCTGAGATAAAGGCATATGCCCCTGTCCATGATGTTTATTGCCGAGTTCGACGTTCCACCGCCTTGGGTTTCTAAGTGACCTGTCTGCCAGATTCTCACGTGTGTGTACACATTTCCTCCAGAAGGTCCTCGATGAAACAACCCAAAAGGTGACAGCATCAACTGGCACTCTAGGGAATTGAAGACTGAAGTGAACACACCGAAAGCACTAGCAGTCGGTTGTGGAGGCGATCTCTCTGGCTGAGTAGGGGAAAAATCAAGAGAACTAGACTGGAGTTCTCTGGCTGGCACTTGTGGCCTTATATACTGGAATGACATAGTATGTACATGTTTGTATTGGATCTACTGATGAGTCCCAACATAGACTAAGTATGTGGCAGCATGTGTTAGGGGCATGCATCAAGCATAGCCATGAAATGGAAGAGAAGTGAAGCATGAGGTGACTGCACGGCAGTGGCAGAATGGAAGAGAAGAAAAGAGGAACATAGCCATGCACTGCACAGAGATGAATGAAGTGAGGAGTGCATGAGGCATGGGTGTGAAATGAAAAGGGAAGCATAGAGAACAGTGTGGCTGTTATAAGTTAATCTGATAAGATAAGAAAGAAAAGAAACGACTAAGTCCGTTAGAATGATGTTAGGCGTACTGAGCCATAACACTCGATGTTCGGTGAGCCATATATAACCTTGGTAAGACTGTGAAGAGCATCGCAGTGGAGTGCATTCTAAGGGAAAGATCGCTTGTGCCAATGATGGTCTGTGAAACAACCCAAAGGTAACCAGCGTCAACTGGTACTCTAGGGAATCGATGAAAGAGGGCACGCACCGAAGGCGCTAGCAATCAGTTGCGGAGGTGATCTTGCTGGTTGGTATGGGGAAAAAACCAAGAGAACTAAACTGGAGTTCTCTGGCTGGGACTTGCGCCCTTTATATACTACCACATGTGTTTGTACATACTTGTACCGGATCTACTGATGACTGTTCTAGAATATTCCGGTATTCTAGTAGCATGAGGTGGAAGCATGTATCAAGCACGGCCATGGAATGGAAGAGAAGTGAAACATGATGCGACCGCATGGCGGTGGCAGAATGGAAACGAAGGAAAGAAGTACATAGCCATGCACTGCACAGAGATGAATGAAGTGAGGAGTGCATGAGGCATGATGTGAAATGAAAAGAGAAGCATAAGGGCAGCGTGGCTGTCATATGTTAATCTGATAAGATAAAGAAAGAAAAACGACTAAGTCCGTTAGGACGCTGTTTTAGGCATACCGAGCCGTAACAGTCTGTGTTTCAAACCTGTCACTCTACGACACTCAAAAGTATTGTTAGAATGCATTCATGGAGTGTCTATTGCCCATGGGCTTCAATATCTTTCCTTCAATTGTGGTGGATATACTACACAAGTTTGATTTAGGCATTTTGAAGTCAGTGCTCCTACATGCAGTCGATCCCTCTCGTATACATGTGGTGAATGACAGGTATATGTATACTGTTGCATCTATATGAACACACTAATGCATTGCATCTTGGTAGGTTTAAAGCTGTTCCATCTTTCGGTCTGCAAAGTATTTGTCCATTCCTGGACAATATTCCAGACCTTAGCCATCACCCAGCATGGTTTTTTGAAGACATCCTTCAGGTATGGCATACTCTACCTTCATCTATTAGTAACCCCACACCCAAACAGTGTGCCATGCCAGTTTTCGATGGCCTGCTACCATCCAAGCACAATGAGCTTGTTCAGACTCTCCTCTTCTGTCTGGCTGAATGGCAAGCCCTCGCTAAACTTAGGCTTCACACAGATGACACACTCGCACTGCTGTACCAAGCTCTACGACGGCTTGGTGCACAAACACACAAATTTCAGTGAGTTACTTGTCAAGCCTTTTATACGAAGGAACTACCCCAAGAATTGGCTGAACGACGCAGGAGGGAGATGGCCGATGTGCAATCTGGACAATGACGGGAGCCCCCAACCTCTGAAGCCCTACCCCGGACATTCAATATCAACACTTACAAATTCCATGCTCTGGGAGACTACGAGATGATGATTCATCAGTTCAGGACCACAGATTCATACACCACATGAGTGGTGAGTGTATTATTGGTATCAGGGAGTATTGACCAGTAACTGGTTCAAGGGCAAACGAGCACACAAAGTAATCAAAAGGATTTATTGAAACTCAAACCAGAAGGATGTCATGCGGCAATTGACAAAGCAGGAGAGACGAGGGGCCCTTCTCAGGTGGCAACTCAACCTAGACAATTCACCGCTTGAAATGGAGCTGATGGATCAGTCGCTGCAGATCCACCATTCTATGGCCAATGCCCCCAGAAGGGACAACATGCTCAACCTCCTACAGGTTCTTCAGGAGCATCAGACAGACCCTGCAGTGAAGGTAAAGATAACCTTTGAATATCAATCCTCAAATGAATGCTTTGAACAACAGCCAGACTTCATGTGAAACCTCAAGGATCATCTGCGCTCAAGGTTACTTGGCCTAGACTATGATAGAGACAAGTGGATTTTCACCCCTGAGGAGCACAGCAAGATTGAATTCACCAACCTCAATTCTGTGGTGGAGTTGAAACTTCTGCAAATCAACTATATGACATACAACATACACCGAGACTATGACACAATACGAACCAGGAGGGGAGATGTAGTTATGTTGTCCTCAAGAGATGAACAACACCCATTCTGGTATGCATGGGTAATCCATGCATTCAATATCCAGGTTTTTTTCTGTTCTGATGGTGTCAGTTGGTCAAGGCATCACATGGATGTGCTGTGGGTCCACTGGCTCAGGATTGACCAGCAGAATTGGTGGGGGTTCAAGCAAGCCCAACTACCAAAGGTAGGATTTGTCCCGGATAGAGCTGACCACAAACCATTTGGTTTCCTAGACCCTTCCCTGGTCATTTGGGAATGTCACTTGATCCCAGTGTTCTTGGAAGGTCACACATCAGAACTTCTACAGGAGGGACCTTCATTAGCCAGACTTCCTGGCGAAGTGGTCGACTGGGCAGGATTCTACATATGTAAATATATGAGTTTTACATGTTCTCGGTGCGCAGACCATGCCCAAGCTGACCCTATAAAGATTTGTGGATTGTGACATGTTTGCTCAATTTGCTGGGATAGGAGTTGGCCATCTCACACTCAATGTAGGGGGTTGGATTCCTGCACTCGTGGTTGAAGCTGATGATAAAACAACCCAACAAGCCCATCAAGGTACTTTAGGGAATTCCAAGTAAGGGCAAGGTCACTAGTCAAAGTGACTGTCAAGGTGACTAGGTTGTGTGGTCTACTGGCAACCGGGACTATGGTCAAGCAGCTGAAAGACCAAAGGGTGACTGTCCAAGGCTCTAGCAATGGATCAGGAGTTGTCTGATGGCTTTGGTGGGGAAAGACTAAGAGAACTAGACTGGAGTTCTCTGGCAGCAGCTTAGGCCTTTAAATACTACTAGGGAATTTGTACATGATTGTACCGAATCTACCAATACATGTCCAAACATAGACTAAGTATGTAAGTAACATGTGTTAGAGGCATGCATCAAGCATAGCCATGAAATGGAAGAAAGACATGATGCAACCGCATGGTGGTGGCAGAATGGAAGAGAAGGTGCAGCCTTTATGAAAGACATGCATAGGGGGTGTGCATCAAGCACAGTCGAGAAGAAGGAACTGACTTAATGAAAGGTGAAAGGTTAACATCAGGCATGTGGTAGATGAAATGAGAAGCATAGAAGTGCACAGCACTGATGTGATATGGAAGTCGTGCACTCCACAAGGTAAAGGGCAGGCGCAGGCCTGGTGTGAAGGCAGCATAGCTGTCATGAGACTAAAGGGGAATCTTATCAGTCAAGACAAGAGATAAGATAAGAAACAAAAAGAAAATCATAAGTCTGTTATGTTAGGTGCTAGAGGGTGACTGTAACAGATGATAATATGGACGAAGAAGAAGATCAGTATGTTATGAAGCACAAAAGAGTAGGTTGAGCTGACCTTAGATTTGGCAGGGAATGTGTTCAGGACATTGATGATGAGGTTGAAGACAAGGAGGAGGAGGAGGTGAAGAAGGAGGTGAATGTGAGTGATGACCAGGAGGAACTCAACAGTTCAGATTCAGATGAGAGCAAGATATAAGATGATGTATGTATACATTCCATACATATCCCCCCGGGCTCACCCAACCCCTTCAATCCAGGCCGGTCACAGGCCCCATTGTCTGATGCTTTGACCTTTGAGGAGATTTTATGTACCTTTTCTTTGTGATTCATCCAGTTTTCATTAGCCACACCAACTCACCTTGAATACCCATAAATCTCATCTAGATATCTTGCCAGGAATTCAAAGCTCGGATTTGTGGTGATATTAATCAACTCTGATATAAACCATCGAAACCATCATATAGATGGGATTCATTGGACAAACCATATGACTAATATAATCTAATATGTAGTTTTGGCAGGATAATAAATCTGATACAGAGGTAACAGATCATACAATACCTTGTAGTGGTGATATAATATTATCACCACCTTGCAAGATAAATCATCTAAATATAATACCTTGTATTTGTAATACAATATTATCACAGTCTTGCAAGATAGATCATCTAAATATATTGGAATATGTAGCATACATGACAATATAAACTGTTCACAATAAATAAAGTGCTGATTGAAAATCTTAAAATTTATCAGGGTCTTGTGTTTCTCCTGATGAGCGTTGTTTGGCACAGGTCCCACGAACTCTGGGAAGAACTGTCCGTTAGCAGATGACCAGCAGACCTCAATCAATGCCAACGTTCAACACTCAGATTCACCTCACCTATCTTTCTAACATCACCCCACTTCAACTTGTACATGGGGCGGAGGCACAACATACATCTGATCGTTCCCCATCCCGTACTCTTACGTACCTCATCAGCAAATTGTCACAATCCTTATTTTGACTTAATTGCACTTTTTTGCTCACTTAAGTCTAATCGAGCTCGGCCATGAGCGCGAAGGGCGAGGTAGCCAGCAAAGATGATCTTCTCGACACAGGGTTGGGAGATCTGTAAAATTACGTGGATGACAACGAACTACAAAATCGAAACCGAGAGCTGCAGGCGCTGAGATGACAATGAGACGATGTAACATGCTATAAAGGCTATTTTTGTTTTTGTTGTCGTTGTGGGTTTAGGTAGTGGAGAAGAAGACCGAGAAGAAGGGGGGGGAACATAAGGAAGAAAGGACGAGTGCACGTCAGACCAAAGTAAAGGGCGGGTTGTGTATAGAGCGCCCATGGAAGAGCAAGGCTTGGAGGAGGGTAGGGTTCTTGCGGATGTATCGTTCCCACGTGTCAGACTGCCAGCAACCAATCGCTTGTATTTGAGACGGGGGAACTCCAGTGGCTGCGAGGGAAGTGGCTCCGCCTGCATGCAGGGAGTGCCCAGCAATGGAGCTCAGGAGGACCTGGCAAAGCTTGGACATGAACCAGGACCGTGTAGGTTGAGAACTGTCAGCGTGGAGCCAGAGGTGAGGGTGAAATGGGAAGAGGCGATCACGAGAGGAGAGATAAGCAGTGAACACCATGAAAGGGTTGGGGTGGGAGTCTGTCTTTTGGACAACAATTGTGTTGCCTTCAAAGAGGCGGTCTGATTTGTCGTACCGTAAATTGAAGCAGTAGTCGGAGGGTGAGACCGACACCAAAGATCGCCGAGGCACCTTCAGGGAGTCGCGCAACGTGACAGTATCAGGAACGATTAGTTCACCAAGCCGGAGGAGCGCAAAGAACCCTGTGAAAATGTCATATCCTGAACTCTACCTGAATCCCCAAGGTATTCCCGAGTCATTTCCGTATGATCCCCGAGTCATCCATCAGGAAATTCACTCTTTACTTGACTCACTTAACAGCACTTGTAACAGTCAGACAAGCATTATAAGTACATAAGTAGCAGCAAGTGATCAAGGAGTCAAGTACTTAGCGTACAAGGGAAACAATTAAAAACGGTAACTACCAGACGTGCCAAACTGTTGTACCATAGAGGTTCATTAAGGCTAGGTTCAGGAAAGTATATGAGTACAATACAAGGTGAGTCGAAATTTTCACCAAGTCCCGCAGCACTTTTGTTACCCAAACCACCAGCTCGCTGTCACAACCCTCCAAGCACGACGACGACGACCCCACCACGACGCCGCGACACCGGCATGGAATTCAATTGGCGACACCCGCCCCTGGCACCCTGGACCTGGCACGACGATGCCACCTCCACCACCGCCACGACGACGACCCCGCCGCGACGGCATTGGCAAACCACCACCGCCACGACAACGATGGCGTCCCTGCCGTGACGCCGCGATGGCATCGGCAGCACCACCCCCGTGGGGCCTGGCACGACGATCCCACCTCCACCTCCACCACCACCGCCATGACGACGACGACGACGACCCCGCCGCGACCGCATCGGCAAATCATCACCGCCACGACGACGACGACGACGGCCCCGCCGTGACGCCGCGATGGCATCGGCAGCACCACCACCGTGACACCACCCCTGGCACGACGATGCCACCACCACCGCTACGACGACGACGACGACCCCGCCGTGACGCCGCGATGGCATCCGAGTCGGCAGCACCACCACCCTGGCACGACGACGCCACCACCACCGCCACGGCGACGATTCCGCCGCGACGCCGCGACGGCATTTGCCCCAGTCACTTTCCCATCCGCCCGCCCCTTCGCGCCCCCTTCGTGCACCCCCGGTCGTGCCCACCCCTCTGGGTCAAAAAAAAAAAGCTAAGTTAGTACCTCACCCGACCTATTCATACTAACGCGCCTGTTCGCCCAGCGCCCGTCCCAACTCGCGCCGTCCCCTCGTGCCGTCTCGTGCCGTCCCCTGTTCCGGTCGTGCCACCCCGCCCATTCACTCACACACCTGCGCCGTCTGTCCGCGCCACCCCTTCGCGCCCCCTCCGGTCGTGCTCACTCACCTCTCTGGGTGAAAAAAAAAAGTAAGTTAGTACCTCACTCGACCTATTCCTACTAACGCGCCTGCCCAGCCTGTTCGCCCAGCGCCCGTCCCAACTCGCGCCGTCTCGTGCCATCCCCTCTCCCGGTCGTGTCACCCCGCCGCCATCTCGCGCCGTCTGGTTCGCCCGCCCTCGTGCACCCGTCCTCGTGCCATCCCCTGGTCGTGGTCGCGCCGTCTCGCGCCGTCTGGCCCACCCGCCATCGTGCACCCGTCTCGTGCCGTCCCCTCACCCGGTCATGCCGCCATCAGAGGTGACGACGACGACGACGCGATGCGATGCGCGCAACGACAGCGCGACGCGACGCACGCAACGGCGACAATGGCGATACGACACGCGCAGCGACGACGGCGACGACAGTACGCCGTGCCACCAAACACAACGACGGCGACGGTGCCACGTCGACGGCACCACCGTGCCCACACCACCGACGACGAGGACGCCGACGACGGGACGCGCACCGTGCATGCTGCACGACATCAGTATTTCATTTGTACTAATAGTAGTATTTGCATTTTATTCTGGCTACTTGTATCGTACTTATACTGCTTAAGAATCGCGTTTAAGTATCTTTCAAGCAGAGGAATCTACTTGACAGGCTAAACTTTACTTGAGCCGAGTTTGCCATAAGCTTCTGTAAGTGTGACATAAGTCGTCGTAAGGCGAGTTAAGTAATGAGTGAATTTCCTGATGAGGTTTCGTACAGAAGGTAAGGGCTTACAACGGTATACAATATGCCGACAATTCTGGTAAGTCATAAGCACACAATAACTTCTTACATGTGGTAGATATAGGATTATAAACCGATATATCACCAAGAAAGATTTGTAGGAGATGATGAAATTTCCAAAATGTTTCGTACCGAAGATATGGGCTTACAATATCGCGTCACCAAACGGAGTGTGACCCTCATAGTGTCAATTTATTCTAGTATGATATCGCAATATAAGGGTTTATCTACTTGCCCCATTTTGACTCCGATTGACATATCGGCCAATCGCATAGAACGAACCGTGAAAACATGTGATGTTAAAACATTCGTTTTACGAACAAATACGGGGGGATTACTTATGACAACTGGCTTTCTGCTCCTTAGGGGATGCAGCGAACATGCAGGGGGCGAGGGGGCCAATCCCTAGTGATGTGAGGTTCATGCCTGACGACTCCTGTGGATGTAGCCATGATTTTATTGGGCGGAGCACTGCTCGGGGTGCGTTTGTGGTGTGGACGCACAACATGAAGAACATCACGTACGACGCTTCGTTCGTGCCGCAGGGTGCGTCGGGGAGCGAGACGTTTGAAGGTCGGTCGGTCGATTTGAGAGGTATCTTGGATTTCGTTCGCTGATCTGTTTGTACAGCTGTGACCCTCGGTGCTGGGGTACAGTGGTACGAGGCGTATACTGCGGTACGAGTATTGACATATTACGGTTGGCGGCATCTCTGCGGGTGGTTCTGTCGGTGCCGCTGGTGGGTGGTTGACGGGCGGAGGACATTCTTTCCTGTCGCCCAGCTATTGTCTTGGTAAAATCCTTTGTTAACGACCCCACCGCTTGCCAAGCTGATCATCCCATGAAGGCGTCGACAACGCGTTGGAAATATCTGTTGTGCTCTCTACAGGCGAATACTCGACCACAAACGAGTATCAGAATTCGGATCTCTTCTGGGCCTTGCGTGGTGGCGGCGGAGGCACCTACGGGATCGTGACTTCGGTCACCTACCGCACGTACCCCTTAATTCCACTCCAGGTCTGGCAATACGAGGCAAATATCACCAATTCTTCTGTGCTCCCAGAGCTGGTCGAGGAGCTTCTGCGCTCCCAAACCCAATTTACGGATGATGGTTGGGGTGGATATGGCGCGATA
>JBBPRK010001407.1:0-12471 GCA_038093075.1 Boletus patriciae | reverse complement strand
CCATAAGTGATGGGAATGTACATAAGTGATAAATAAGTGATGTGCTACTTTGCTGATGTAGTGTTCGGGGAACGCAGCTGACACTCGGGCCCCAGTTTCTCACAGATCGCGGCCGGGAGGCGCTTCGCGCCTTCGCCCACCACAGCTCGGCTTCTCTCTCTGCAGTCCGAATCACATAGCGACGAACAAAGACGAAATTCTATTCCTACTCGCTTACTCGTACTACTAGAACGACCAAGTAAAGTGCTGATTGAAAACCTTAAAATTTATCAGGGTCTTGTGTTTCTCCCGATGCCACGGCCTTTCGAGAAGTCCACTCCGTCTTTTGCCCATACTGTCCATCCAGAGCGACATTGGTCCCGCGGTCATGGGCACAGGCCCGTGCGTCGACCCTATCGCTTGCAATTTGGGTGCCGAGGCAGGCGTTGCACTCGGCGTGTGCGTTCGTTCAAGTTGCGTCCGTCGCGCTCTCCTCGGCTCGGAAATCCTCTGCCTCATTCTTGACTTTATACGCTCCTTCGACGAGTCGCACGAGAGCGAACTCGAATGGGATCGCACATCGGGAAAACGTACGCTCGCATCGCTCGCACGAACGTGTTGCACCGTGCGCCAGTCGATCCTCCTTGGGTACTCCTCAGTCAAGCGTTCTCCGTAGGTCGTGACTCGAATCTTCACGGGCGAGGGGCGGTGGATCGTTCTCGAAGACGCACTGGCGGATGCGCGTCTCACGCGAAATCGTTCGATGGTAGCTGCACCTCCGTGTCTTGCGTCGTTGTGCGCTCGGTGTCCCAACCGGTCATGGACACGCTCCCCTCCAGACAGACAGCTGACATGCTCAGCATCGAACTCGATACCTCAAGTATGGCACTTTACGTCGGTCGATTTACATCACACGCCCATAGATGGTCCCTCGCCGGTGGCAACAGTGCCGCCCCCAGGCTCTGTCTGCGCTACCTGGAGACCATACAAGGCAGTTCTGACGTATCAATACGACGCGAGATAGGAAGCATATCGTGTGACCGCTTCCTGTCCCACGTCGTATTGATATTGTTGATTCGTTTCATCAGATACACGAGAATATCAATATCCAACTCTGTCGTTCTACGACCTGATTCGCTTTTGAACCCGAGCAAAAGCCTGAGTATTCGGAGTCTTGATATTGTGGCCTTCACTCAAGACAATTGCCACATACACGACGAAGCCCGAGTGTCCGGCTTTCCATAAGGCGTAACAAGGAGAATCAGCGACATTCGTTAGAATTGATTTTACTGCCCTCAGTGTCCACGAGTTCCCCCTCGAATCTGATCGCTGTCAGACAAGTTAGACTCGGAGCTGGTCAGTCCCACAAGGAATGAAATCGATACAACCATGACCGGGGTACCACGGCCATGTCAACACGAGCGTCGTTCGTGTTTTACATTTTGAACGAGGGGGGTCGGGATGGGGAAAATGTTATTCGGATGGTTCCATCCATCGCTCATCCGTCACTCGTCCAGCCCTTCCTATTCTCTCTGTGCCACTTATTCCACATTCGAGTCCATTGCTACACAAAGATAAGATCCTCCTGTATCTTGTGGCTGTACGCACGCATCGTGCCTTAAACTTTGCAAACAATCGGCTCAACAACCCTTTCTCATCAACATACTTGACCCAAATGGACTCGTGCGGCGCCTCAATCTCGACTTGCGCCGCGTGGTGCCGCGCTGACCGAGTTGGGTCGCGTTCTGGAGGACCGTGTCGTTGATGGAGATGCTGCCGTGGTGCGTGGAGACGGATAGGAGTCCCTGGAAGGAACGCGGGATGACTAGTCAGATCGTCCCGTGGGAGGGACGTGCTGTCAGTGGAAACGGAGCTGCACCGTCGGAAGTGTGCTAGCGTGCGCCGGGCGGCCGACACGGCGACGAGAGCGAAAAAAAAGAAAAGGACGGACCAGTTGAGCGTGAATAGATCCGTAGTCAGAGGTGAGCGCGTGGTCGTACGCCGAGGTTTGGGTGCGCTAGGGGACCCCAGGAGCCATATCTCGGCATTCATGGGGTTGTATCTAGAGATTTTTGCGATCGCCTTCTGTTTCGCCCTCGCCCAGAAGAGGTAACACAGAAGGCGAGATGCCTATGCATGAATCGATGATGAATTCGCCTCGGATGGCGTCGTGTACATTGGTTCATTGGAAAGCGCGAGAAAGTTGGTCAGTTTGGACTTGAAGGTGGGAGAATGAGGAGCAAGCGAGGAGAGGGCGCGCAGAAACATGTTCAGTCGATGTACGATGTATAGATACGGCAACATACCTCTTCGTGATTCACTTGGAGTCCTTCGGGTTGAACCTTGGAGTCTGAGGGCCGCTTCAAGTTGGGGGCCCGGTCGTCGGGCGTGGCGGCAACTCCGTGCGAGGCCGGGATCCGATGTCGTGAGGGCCTCTGGAAGAATGGGCCATCCTTCTCGAGCGAGAAGAACATTTCCTGTCACCACGGATCGATCTCCATGCTTGAACTACCCTTGCCTCACGGACAGCAGGATTGATCGTCCTAACGAAAGAAGCACTGGAACGTTACCCGCATGGGAGGCTTCGTGCTGTATCTCTTCGCCGCTTGGTACAGGCAGCGGGACATCAAGTTGTAGTTGATTTCGAGGAGGCCCATCAACCGTGACCTCGGAGCTGCACCGGTGCTGCATGCCCATTGGTGCCGGACGTTGAATAACCTTGCACGTCAGCTCTGCACTCGCCGGAATGATCGACTGGTCTTTCCGCCGTCCTGGCTGCGTGTTCGACGACGTGACCCCAACTGACAACTTCATAGTTTGCTTTGCCCGCGGCTCAAGGTCTCCGAATAATCCTTCAAAGATCTTTTTGGCCGTACGGGTGAGAGCGAGCCATCGGATAGGCCAATTGGACGGTGGAAGTCACGTCTCCAAAACCTTTATGTAATTTCCCTATAAGAGCGGGGTTTGAAACGCGTCGACGCGTCCTGCCTATGAGTCCATCGTCAGCGCGTCCCAAACCACACGGGGTGTCTGATCCAACAAACTTGTTGATTCATAGAAACGATCCAGAGATACATATCATACTGGAATGGAAGGCGATACGAAGGTGCCATCTGATGGACAAACGTCATCAGCATGCCCTCTTTCACGTCGCACTCCCATCGTCCAAGGCATTCCATCCATCCATAATACTGTGAAGCACGCTGCAACATTCGCTTTACAGTGCCCCCAACCACCGTTTGAGTCGTTTCCTGATCACTCGGAATGAACCGTGAATGTAAGGCGTACTCGACAGGTGTATGGGTTCCCTCACGGTGGCGAGCTGGAGGGTAGTCGACGCCCAGGAGGCAACGAGAACTAGACGATCATGGTCCCGCTGCTCTGCAGAGTAGCAGCTAGGGACCCCATCAAGACATCCCACCTCGTTTCTCCCGCATCCCGCGGTGATGGGCACGGACAACGGAATGTGATAAGCGATGCCAAGAGGGGGGTTCCAAGAGAGCGAAAGGGTAGTTCGTTGGAGGATGTGGCTAGCCTTGCTAAAAGGGAATTGGATGTTCGCCAAACAGAGAGTCCTACGCGGGTGTGTTAGAACCTGTGTAGTGTTGCCCTTTCGGTCGTGAGGCAGCCCGCATGCAGACCATACCAGTGTTTTCCCAAGCCCGCCGTGTTGGATCAAGTTCGGTGAGCCAGCATGGACTCGGAAGGTACTTGTGTCTTTCTGTCGACGTGCAGAGCACTGAAATGATGTAACCATCAGTTGAACAGTTGCATTCGCGCGCAAGATCTCTCGTCGCCAAGTTTGAGCAAGGAGGGGGGACCAGTTACATCGAGGAGGCGATAGACCTTGATCGCGAAGCACTGGAACTTTGCCCACCCGGCCACCCCGAGCGACCCGTCTCTTCGACTTGGCCCGCAATTCCGCTCTGGCTTCGTGACAGCCAGCTGGGAGCGACTGGGGACCTTGAGGAGGGCATTATTCTCGGTCGAGAAGCACTGGACCTTCGCCCGCAAGGGCACCCTCTTCGATGCAGCTCTTTGAAAAACCTTGCAGTTCACCTCTGCACTCGGTACGACCAGCTCGGGGCAATGGAGGACCTCGATGAGGCCATTGTCCTCGACCAAGGAGCACTTGACCTTCGTCCGCAAGGGCACACTCTTCGATCTAGCTCTTTGAGCAACCTTGCAGTTGATCTCTCCACTCGGTACAAGCAGCTCGGGGCAATGGAGGACCTCGATGATACCATTGTCCTCGACGGAGAAGCACTCAACCTTCGCCCGCAAGGACACCCTTATCGCTCAATGTCGTTGAACAACCTTGCAAATCATCTCTACATTCGGTACGAGCACCTCGGGGGAATGGAACACCTCGATGAGGCCATTGTTCTCTGCCGAGAAGCCCTCAGCCTTCGTCCGCAAGGGCACCCTGATCGCTCAATGTCCTTGAACAACCTTGCAAATTGTCTCTCCGCTCGGTACATCCAGCTCGGGGCATTGGAGGACCTCGATGCGGCTATTGTCTTCGACCGAGAGGCCCTCAACCTTCGTCCGCAAGGGCACCCTGATCGCTCAATGTCCTTGAACAACCGCGCAAATTCTCTTTCCGCTCAGTACAAGCATCTGGGGGCAACGGAGGACCTTGATGAGGCCATTGTCTTCGACCGAGAAGCACAAAACCTTCGCCCGAAAAGGCACCCTCTTCGATCTGGCTCTTTGAACAACCTTGCGATTGATCTCTCCACTCGGTACAAGCAGCTCGGGGCGATGGAGGAGCTCGATGGGGTCATTGTCTGCGGCCGAGAAGCCCTCAACCTTCGCCCGCAAGGGCACCCTGATCGCTCAATGTCCTTGAGCAACCTTGCAAATCGTCTCGCCACTCGGTACACGCAGCTCGGGGCAATGGAGGACCTCGACGAGGCCATTGTCCTCGATCAAGAAGCCCTCAACCTTTGCCCACAAGGACACCCTGATCGCTCAGCGTCTTTGAACAACCTTGCAAATCGTCTCTCTGCTCGGTACAAGCAGCTCGGGGCAATGGAAGACCTCAATGAGGCCATTGTCCTCGACCGAGAAGCCCTCAGCCTTCATCCGCAAGGGCACCCTGATCGCTCAATGTCCTTGCACAACCTTGCAGTTCGTCTCTCCACTCGGTACGACCCGCTCGGGGCAATGGAGGACCTCGATGAGGCCATTTCCCTCGACCGAGAAGCACTTGATCTTCGGCCGCAAGGGCATCCTAATCGGTCAGGATCATTGGAGAGCCTTGCAAGCTTCCTCTATAATCGGTTCACACAGTCGAACCAGTTACAGGATAAGGAAGATCTGTTCAGTCTCTTCGCTCAACTCGCACATATACCCCAGATCGTGTCTCCCAATGATCTTTCTGCTGCTAGAGCATGGGTCCGCGTGGCTGAGGAGTCCCACCATCCGACGATACTTCTCGCATATGAAACATCCCTTCGACTACTTGTTCAACATCTGGCCATTCTGCCACCATTGCCCCAACACCTTGTCATCCTTAAAAGTCTCACATCGTCGCTCGCAGTAGACGCATTCTCAGCGTGTCTTCGTGAACGTGGTCCTGAGCATGCAGTCAAGCTTCTCGAACAAGGCCGGGGGGTGTTTTGGAGTCAGCTTACTCGACTCCATTCCCCGCTGGATGATGTCCTACCAGTGTCTAGCCCGGCAGGAAAGACGTTGGCAGACGAGTTCACGCGGCTAGCTTTGTTCATTCGCAATGCTCTCAGTTTGCCCGGTGCAGATCAGCACGAAAGGTTGTGCCGTCTCCACCTCGAAATGCGCACAGTCGTGACCAACATTCGCAACCTACCTGGTCTTTCCCGGTTCCTTCTTCCCTCGCGCTTCCCAAACCTCCAACACGCCGCCAGTGGGGGACCCGTCATTATCGTCAATGCTAGCAAGTATAGCTGTGATGCGCTCATCGTCTTCCTCGATCGAGATCCCGTCCATATTCCGTTGCAGGTCACACAGACAGATGTTCGAGAGCTGTCAAAGGAGCTCCGTGCCTTGACCGATCGCGCTACGAGGGATGACGTGACGAAAGAGCTTGCCTTCTTCTTACGCAAACTTTGGGATGAAATCGTTTCGCCCATTGTGGATCGCCTCCAGACTACCCATCCACCTCAGTCCGAGTCACGCATCTGGTGGTGTCCCACTGCCGACTTCTCTGTGCTGCCCCTGCACGCTGCTGGTCCGTATAGGAAGGGCCAACAGAATCTCCCTCACCTGTACATCTCGTCCTACACCCCAACCCTCGCCGCCCTCATTCGTGCCAGGCGGGCGAATTCTGCAACTGAACAGAAGCGTTTCGTTGCCATTGGTCAAGCCACAGCTGCTGGCGAGAGCGAACTCCCTTCGGTCGGCGCGGAGCTGGATAACATCCGTCAGCGCATCGACGGCCTCGCGACGTTCACGCGTATAGATGGAGAGGCATCTTCCACTTCCAGGGTCGTTGAAGAGCTTGGCAAAAACGAATGGGTCCACCTTGCGTGCCATGGTCTCCCAAATCGGACAGAGCCGTTCGAGTCCGCGTTCGCTCTCCACGACGGGCATTTTACGATCCAACGCATTATCGGGTGCGAATTCAAGAACTCCGAATTTGCGTATCTCTCTGCGTGTCATACGACTGTCGGAGACGAAGAAAGTCCGGACGAGGTGATCCACCTCGCGTCGGCGATGCAGTTTGCTGGGTTTCGTTCTGTGATCGGGACGATGTGGGCGGTGGACGATGGACAGACGAAGAAGATCACGTCGACGTTTTATAAGCACATGGTGGACGAGTCTGGTCGTCTGGATTATACGCGGGCAGCGTTGGCGTTGAACAGGACGATGAACTCTGTCCGGGATGTACCATTCGATCAACGGATTCTTTATATCCATCTCGGTGCCTAGTTTGAGTATGCATATCCTCGTTTGCTCTCTCGCTTTAATATTGCTCGTACTCGCTGTGTGTCACTGCTCTCAAGTATGCTATCCGTTGTTTCGCGAGTGGCCCAAGCGTAGACTACAATATGGCATCACATTACGACAACAAAAATAAAGACATAAGATACACGGATCATCTAGTACCAAGCAAGTAATAAACGCACGCGCGGGATCGTGCGTCATCAATTCATCTCGACGCGACCGACTACGAGGTCTACCTGCCAAAGGGCGCTCCACGCCCGTATAGTAATAGTATACACGGTGTCCGAGTCGACCATTCAGATTTCATCCACTTGCCACGTTGTCCGCTCCCGAGCCTCTGCTCACCAATTCCAATCGTCGTCGTCGTCGTCGAAAGAGGAAACGGTAGCCGTCTCGCCACGCCCGACCACCCTGTCGTGTTGTCAGGGATGACTTGGTCAACACGGGAGAAGTCGAATGACGTATCGTCGTAGACAGCACCCCTGGAGTCACCGTCGTCGTCGGGATTGTGACGACGCCCGTTTCTGGCTTTTCGAGAACCTGTTGAGAGAAGCGTGAGGGAGAAGAAGAAAAGTCAGAGCAAGGAGGAAGCCGAAAACCTACCGATCGTCCCAAGACGACGGACATGCGTTTGGCCTCTTTGAAGTCCGCTCAGTTTTTTCGCCCATAGTGTCCATCCAGGGCGACATTTGTCTGCGGCGAGCACGCATCGCGTTGATAGATCACCCTGGAAGGATAAAAGAAGACACGCTCATTTTTCGACCAACGTCACTTCTCGTTCCCTTGCACCTGACCCGTCCAAGGAAGACAACCTTGGACAGGCTTTCAGGAGTGGAGGGTGAGCATGAGCTCAAGATGAGACTCGACCTCTTTGACACGTTCTCCTTTCCGTCCGCCACACAGTCTAGGCCATACGGGAGGGTTCCGCGAGATTGGGGTCGCTGACTCGACGGGAAGGGCGAGGAAGGAATGTAATAGGTGATTGATGACTATCTCCTCTTGGTAAGTGCTCGCCAGTGCGTTGGACCTAGTTCAGAGGCTGGCGTGTCCGGGTCGGTGGTCACACGCGTGGGGGCCGACATACTCCTCGTTCGTGGTATGGATAGGGAGCCTGGTCTTCTCGGAGCTTTGATCCGTATGCGTGTCGTTTTCGTTGTGGGCGAGGTTGAGGATGTCGGTGGGGAGGAAGCGCGGAAGATGTCATGTCGAGGAATGGCGGTGAGCATCGGTGGAGAGCAGCGGCGACATGAACTACGACTGGACGATGAAATCTCCGCGTACGCTGAACGCTGCTCGCGCGAGCTCGGTTGAATGATGTCCGAACAGGTCGGTGCCAGTGGTGGCCTGATGAGCGTTCCCCAGATCCGCACGGACTTTGGGTACGTCTCGGATGACCAGCCTCTCATTCCTGCGAGAACAGCGTCGGTTGCTTGATGGTCTTTCGTTGGGTTGGCTGATCGGCTTGGGCAAGTGTTCCGTGTGGGCATCTTGGTGTTTTCGTTTGCTCATGCGTGACAAACTTTGACGGCGTAGCACTTGGAGAAACTTTAGCCCAGGGGCTAATATAAACAAGCACAAATAACACGTACCAATATTGGCGTGTGCCAGACTCTGGAGTCATTCCTTGGAGAACAACCAGCACGAGGCGCCCAAGTAGTGAATCCAATATGATGCAGCCAACCCCAGCGCCGTCTTCTCCTCCAGGTTCGCCTGGACCGGCGGGCGAAGAAACGGTATACACAGCACCACCTCAGAACAGAGGCAGCGCCCCTTTTTCGGTCCTTGCTGGCCTCTTCACCAAATTATCCACCGAACGCAAGCCAGAACGTCGGAGGCGTCTACTCAACGCATGGTTCAGTGTATGTTGCTAATCTCGGATGGCTCCCGTTAAGCTTGACTCTTGTGGCATAGCATTGGAGGGAGCAAGTCGGCCACGACCTTTACCCCGTCCTCCGCCTCATCCTTCCTCAGGCATGTTTCTGAATATGTACGGAAAGAAGGAAGTCTTAATGTGTATGTATACAGAAAGATCGTGAGCGTGCAGTGTATGGCCTAAAGGAGAAGAACCTCGCCAAGACCTATATCAAGCTCATTCCACTCGGGACGAAAGACCTAGATGCAGTCCGACTCCTGAACTGGAAGAGGCCCTCAGGGAAATATGTCTGTATCTCTGCAGGTCTGTGATGAATTTCCTCTGAGGTTGGGTTTAGGCAGGATCCGGTGATTTCTCCAACGTGCTTTACGAAGTCGTGAGCAAGCGCTCCTCGGTAGTCGACGGATCGTTGTCTGTTGACGATCTGAACGGTATACTTGATGAACTGTCCCAGAACATGGGGAAACAGTACGCGTGTGTTTGGTGACAAGAGTAGTGCGTTGACGTTCGCATGTAGTGACGTCCAGTCCAAAATTCTTCAACGCGTCTACAATCGTGCCACCGCTGAAGATCAGAAATGGATCGTACGCATCGTGCTTAAAGGTACATCGTTCTCTTCAACGACGTTCGTTAGTGACAATGTCGCCTTAGATATGGTCATATCCGTCAAGGAGACGACCGTGTTGTCTGTGTTTCATCCGGATGCGGAAGATTTATTCAACACATGCTCAGACCTGAAGAAGGTGACCTGGGAACTGTCAGATCCAACACGCAGACTCAATCCAGAGGTACAATTGATATCAAGCCCTTCTGAGAGTAAGGCTTACACAATAACAGGACAAAGCCATTCAGTTATTCCGAGCATTCGCCCCCATGCTTTGCAAACGACCGAAACGTAAGATCGAAGAATCTGTCAAGGATATGCAGGGTCGCGTGTTCATCATGGAAGAAAAACTCGATGGGGAACGCATGCAGCTACACAAGCGTGGTAATGAGTATTTCTACTGCTCAAGGTGAGAGTGTAGATCGCGATCCAATTTATTCCTTACACTCGTTGTAGGAAGGGAAAAGATTACACGGGCCTTTATGGAAAGCACGTCGGGGAGGGTAGTCTGACACCGCATATTGACGCAGCATTCGACGATCGGGTTGAGGAGTACGTGTGTGCAACTTCGAATTATCGGGCACTCATCGGAAGCACAGAATCATATTGGACGGTGAAATGTTGGTGTGGGATCCTGTCTCAGAGCGAAACCTACCGTTCGGGACTTTGAAGACTGCTGCACTTGGTGCGGGTTCCATGTACTTTTCCTCAGAATGCATCTTACACCCACATCTAGACAAGTCCAAAGTGGAGCACCGCCCTAGACCATGTTGTAGGTGGTTTTATTTCGAACTTGGTTAATTCACATATTTCCCACTTTCTAGTCAAAGTTTTCGACTTACTATATCTCAATGGCATGTCTCTTCACAACAAGTCGCTCAAGTTCCGAAAACGAAATCTACGTGCTTGCATTCAACCGGTTCCCGGGCGGTTGGAGTTCGTCGTCGAGTTTGAAGGTAGAACTGCCAAAGATGTAAGGCAGAGGATGGACGGCGTCATGGAGGCGAGGGGAGAGGGCCTCATTCTAAAGCACCCGGATTCAGAATATACACTCAATGGGCGTAACAAGGACTGGATCAAGGTGAAACCAGAGTACATGGTATACCTTTCCCCGTTACTTTTTGTATGCTGCTCATTCGTCTCCATGTAGGACGATTTGGGAGAAACTGTTGATGTGCTAGTTGTCGGTAAGCCATACGTGCTCCGTATAGATGAAACCTACTAACGGAATGTGCAGCGGGAAATTATGGAACCAGGAAGCGATCAGGTGGCGTATCTACTTTAATATGTGCTGTGCTCGACGATCGACACACAGAAGACGGCGAGCCAAGGTCAGGGGTTTTGGTTGTTGGTTACCAATTACTTCAGGTACCAACCCACCTTTCAGGTACAGTTCCTTCGTACGTATTGGCACGGGCCTGAGCTTCTGGGACTACGCATGGATACGCCAAAAGCCTTGGAAAGAATGGGATCCCAAAAATCCTCCAGAGTTCTTACAGACCGCAAAGCGTAGTCATGAAGATAAGGGCGATGTTTACATTGAACCTGCAGAGTATGTTTCTACCTCTGTCTGCCTTCTTGTCTGACGTATTGGCAGTTCCTTCATACTGAGAGTCAAGGCAGCTGAGATAACTCAATCTGGTGAGTCGTTTCGACACCCTTGTGTTGGTCCTGGATTTGAGCTCTTTGCAGTTCAATACCACCTTGGTCTGACGATGCGTTTCCCTCGGGCTCTGTCAATTCGAGACGACCTTGCGATCGAGGATTGCATGACTGCGTCAGGTTTGTTCTCTCATTTTGTGCACACCTGTCATTGGCTCAATCATGTCAGCGGCTCTGGAGACTTTGCGCACAGATCGCAAGAGGAAAATGGGGAAAGATGCAAGGTACACACTCACTGAATTGCATTGCTCGATCACTGTCATATTGGTCACAGTTTCGACGATCGAAAGAAGAAAAGGAAGACGATGGCAAAGAAGGTTCGCCATGAGACCACTTGCAATTGCTCACTTACAAGCCCTTCCGTAGCCGATGGTCTTGCCGCAATATCAAGGCCCAAGTGCTGGTTCGGTCAAAGTCGAGTCGGAGTTGTTTGAAGGCATGAAGTTTAGTGAGCAAATATGCCCGTGGGCAATGATACAAGCCTGAAACGTTCGATAGTGGTGTCCGCGGACCCAAAGTCGAAAACTGGTGATCAGGACCGGAAAGAATTGATGAAACTGTAAGAACCACATTGGCAGTGTTGGCGATTCCCTCATTCGTAGCAGGATCTACGCAAACGGAGGAAGCTGTGTCCAAGTCGTGACGTCTCAACAACCGGTAATGGTCGTCTACGGTGGGAATATGATGCGTATGTCGGCGGTTATTCAGAGATGGAGTTATGCTAAGGGATTCACACTAGCGTATGACATCAGGTTGTTGGTCAATAAAGGTACGGTCGATATCGTTCGGCCTCAGTGGGTCCTGGACTGCGTCGCGAGGGATGAACTGGTTCCCCTGAAGAAGAGGTACGTGATCAAGGTGATCCCAAATCAGTTCCGGAAGTTCACAAGCTTCACAGATACTTCTTTCATGCGTCGGACGACCGACGAATGTCTGCTGAATACAACGAGCATGATAGCGAGGATGAGGAGATGGACGATGAAGTACAGGGGCCATCTCGAGAACAAGACGCTGACCTGAAGATCCCTACGACTCCAGACGACATTGAAGCCAAGGTAGAGCCTGCAGAGGACGTGGATCCGGCTCTCGCGGACTGGTTGCGTGTGGAACCCAGGGGCACAGTTACTGAGGACAGCGAGACAGAACCGGAGAGCGACGCTGATTCCGTGAATGACGACGTCGACAAAGATGCCGACGAATGGATAGCAGTGTCAGGTGGAAGCGAGACCCTTGATTCATTCCAAGTTTTGGTAAGTCTTCTCATGTCCATCTACGCAGCAGCGAGTGATACACATGTCTTCACCCCGTAGTCTCTATCTGAACAGAAAGCGGAAACGCAGGTGAGTCTTATTGCCTGTTCTCTGGCTTCGTTGCTGATGATGAGCAGCCTGAGGATGCCGTTATGGGCGAAGCTTCGGACCGAGAA
>JBBPRK010001406.1:0-12471 GCA_038093075.1 Boletus patriciae | reverse complement strand
CGTGTAAGTGGCTTTGTCGCTTATGGTGTGCATCACAGGCTTATCATTCGTGCGCTCGATAGTTTCCGAATTCCCCAAAGGAGAATCTGGGAACGTGAAGGGACCAAAGGCCTATTGAGCTGGTTGCGCGGGCGCATAGAATGAAGGACTCTGGCCAGCCCATCAGGCTTGCTGTGTATGTAACCTAGTAGGCTATAGCTTGATGAGGCGTAATGTGACCCCGTTGTGTAAGTAATGCTGGATCCCTCAAACCTGAAGCCTGAAGAGCTAACCCTAAGGCGATCCGAATGCATCATCCCTCTGCAGTATTTCTCTAACGACAAGGTATGTGTCCGCCGAGCCAACACGTAAGTACAATATTCGGTTGAGCCCGTGATATACGGGTCTCTAGGATCTCCACTCCGCTGAGCCTCGGGGCACGCTAGGGTCACTGTCAAGGGCTGCCAGTTGATACTCTACCTCCCTGCTGACTTCCGACTCGGTGACGTCCTTTTGGATATGTAGGCGTCTCAGGTCAATGGCAAGCCGCTGACCCGTAATGTTGACGAGAGCGATGGAAAACCTGTGACAAAAACCTCTCGTCGTAGTCTGCAAAGAGGCGTACGATACAAAAAGACTGACGAGTTTGCGACATCGCGGAGCGGCGTCTACCGAAACGTCAGACGCTCCCGTATATGTACTCGAGATCGACTTTTGATTGCTTACCGCGGCGAAGACAGTCCTATTTTTTTCATGCCGTAGGGTGAGTAACAACATGCTCCAAACAAGCGTTCTTGCTCACCATGCAACAGTATTTAAAACATCGCTGAGCGTATTCGCCTAGGAGTGGACAGCTGTCGGGATGCAGGGCGAGCGAGATGGACATCCTAACCTACCAGCAAAAATATGATGGCGTCTCTATACAGGCAACTAACGAGCCGAGACATGCGAAAGAACCCGGACGTGGGCGTCTGTCGCCTGAGCGTGAAAATCGTCAATCCAAATAGACACGCTTCCAAGAGAAATCTACAGCGCGTTTAGCCGCCGTCTTCCGTCCCAACGGCGTACGCAAAAACGTACTCGACGATCCAGATCAACCACTAGGACGTGTCTCAGAGAAGAGCGATAGCGTTCGGCACAAAGTCACTCACCGAGAAAGCTAAATGAAAGAAGACACGGCGTCAGTGCAACTAGCTCCGAGGTATCTGGTAATACGTACGAGGCAGCTCTCCCCCGCACACCCCACTCAGATTGTCTAGAAGACGCTGTCTCAGTTCGTCACGCAATCTTGGCTGCGTGGCTCGACTCACAGTTCATTGCAGTAATGATGTATGCGAGCAATGCGATGCTAGCGCATAAATAGAGGATGAACGCCGCTACCAGCGCGACGGTGATCATGCGGGTACGACCATACAATATCCAAACCCGCAGTAGCACCAAAACTGACGTTTGCGATCGGCATCGATCGTCACGAGACCACGGTAGGACGTACTATGCACAGAGCCATAAGACCAGGCTTGGGTGAGGGCCATCGTCCAGGAAAAGGCAAGACAGGTCTGTCGATCCCCGAATCAACCGTTCGGTGTGATTCACACACGAGGACGATCACTCACTGCTTGTGAATTCAATGGAAGAGCCCCGGACGCTTGGGAAAGGCTGACTGGCTGCACCAAGAGATTCACGTAGCGATTTCCGATAAACAGGTACTTCACGGCCGAGCTTGGACTCTCCCAGATATATGTCATCTGCAGACTGAGTAAGGTCGCGGGTTGGGCCGGATGGAGATGAGTCCTACCTCATCGTCCAGCGTCAACAAGTAATCCCATACGAGCAGAGCGTAGCTGCTGTAAGTCATCGCGCTAGGGCCGAGACAGAAGCATTTTTGGGACGAGGACCAAGGTCGGATTCAGACGTACCATACCAGGCGCAGGTCTTCAACAGTCTGGGAGGTCAAAGCAGACATGCTCAGCGAGAGATATGAGAACTTGACTCTGCAGGATGGTAGGCGTGATGAACCAGGCTAACGGCGTCGTCGTCGTGAGGCTACTACGTACCGACATACGCGATGAGCACGCTCGATGCTTTCCCCGGGTCCGACTCAATCGAGATGTAGTACTTACGGCGTCGGGTTCGCCGGAATCTATATGTCAAGGTTGCTAGGATATGTCCTATATTCGTCCCGAGTGGCGCCCTCAATAAGGCGAAAGAACCTCGATGGTTTCGCGCACCAACGCAATCGGCGTTCTTAACTTGAATGTGGGGCAGAGTACCGCGTCCGAGTTGACCAGTGAGAACACAGAGATGAACGACCCCCTCGGAGCATAGAACATGTATAATTAGCCGTATCACACGATTCACACCACGTCAGAAGTGACATCGCAGAAGGAAAGTATTTCATACGTTGATGCGGCAACACTGTGCCTGCGAACAGGTCATACGGGCTTCGTCCACTATACAGTCGCGGAACAAAGGCGGCGCAGTGGGGGCTTGGCATTGAATTTGAAACCTTCAAGGCTGACTTGCGTACGCCCATCATCGGATCAAGACTCTCATCAAGACGTGTACGGCCGTGTCCATGGAAAGGATGTGTCTATTGATGCTGACCCGCGCTTTCCGATACATTTTCCGATGCCGACTGTTGGACCCACATGTCATGGTACAGTCCACCCAATCGCAATAGTTCCTCGTGTGTGCCCTCCTCTTCGACTTGGCCGTCCTTGAGAACTATGATTAGATCTATACGTATCGATAACGTATATTTGAAATCAGCACTCCATCACGAGGACTTGGCGACTAGAATAAACTTGCCTGCTTCGACTACGGTGCGTAGTCTATGTGCGATGAATATACTCGTCCTCCCGCTGTGCAACAGCGTGCTATCAATGCTTTTCATGATCTCCGCCTCAGTATGCGCATCGAGGGCGGATGTCTAAACGATACGTGCGTCAGTAACGAGCATGGGTTGCAAAACTCGGATCATCATCCTCACGGCTTCGTCAAAAAACAATATCGGTGGGTCCTTCAACAATACACGCGCGATGGCCAGTCGTTGCTTCTCGCCTCCTGAGATCATGAGTCCTCGTTCACCGACGGTCGTCTGATACCCATCCGGCAGACTCATGATAGTATCATGTACGCTTGCCTTGATGGCAGCTGCTTTCACTTCTTCGTCCGTCGCATCAAGGCGTCCGTACCGCACATTGTGCATAATGTTGGAATGAAAAAGAGGTGTGTCCTGCGGAACAACGCCTACTTCCCTGCGGAGGCTCTCCACTTGTACATTTTGGATGTCTTGGTCGTCAATGAAGATGCGACCAGAGGAAGGATCATAGAATCTAAAAAGAAGCCGGAAGACGGTGGATTTACCACAGCCTGAGGGTCCGACAATCGCAACCTTCTTGCCGGCCGGAACAGTGAAAGAGAGATCGCGGAAGATAGGACGGTCCGGGTGATATCCAAAATTGACGTTTTCGAAGCGAATGGCGCCGCCCCTGAGTGCTAGTGGCTTTGCCCCAGGTATGTCCTGCGAAACATCAAGATATGAGATGGGACATTGTCGAGACACCTACCCTCACTGGTGCATTCTCGGTTTGGAGAGTGAACAACACATCCATATCCAATAAATTCTGTCGCAGTTCACGATATATGCTGCCCAAAAAGTTGAGGGGAAGAGATAATTGGAATATCAATTGATTGACCATGACGAGATCACCGACAGTCATAGTCCCTGGGTATCGTTTTATTAGGCTAATTGAACAACCCATCCGACAACATTCTCACCATTCAGCACCCCTTGGGCGGCCAAAAACATGGTAGCAGTCAATGCCGTGGAGAATATTACGTTTTGGCCCGAATTCAGATATGCCAAGGAAGTCGTGATCAAGACAGACGATTTCTCATACTTCTTCAGATGAGCGTCATATTGAGCGATCTCGAATTTTTCATTGTTGAAATGCTGCGGCATGGATCGTGAGGAAGGGAAAGGGAAACAGATAAATGTACAGACCTTGACTGCCTCGTAGTTTATGAGAGAATCGACAGCCGACGAGGCAGCCATATTGTCGGCCTTGTTCGCATTACGCCGAAACTGTGTTCTAGCGATGGTGTGAGAGCTCGTCAAGAACGCGCACGAGGTTCACGCTGACCTCCAAGAAGTGGTTCGGACGGTAAACCAGGTATATGCGGCTAGGGTGGTTGCTGTTATCGCGGCAAAGTCCCAACCGAATTTATACGTCTATGAAGCAATTTATAACGACGTCGTTGGAGAGGAGACCACACCTACGAGGATGCCGCACACCATGGATATCTCCAAGGCAGTAGGGACGATACGAAACAGGATAGCCTGTAGCATAAACGTGATGCCCCTGTCGACCTGTCAGAAGAGAGCGATGGCGAAGATGGGCGAAACATACTTTGTGCCACGATCGATAGCACGGGTGAGTCCACCGGTTTGTCGGGCGAGATGGAACTTGAGATTCAGGTTGAGCAGGTGCTCAAAAGTTTCGCGAGAGACCTTGCGTATGGCACGCTGACCGATGTTGGCAAACACTGCATTCAAGAGTTCACCGAATACGGTCGCACCGATCCGCGCGGCGCCGTCTGAGGAGAAGTGAGATAAGATCTGCGAGGAAGCGTGGCCACGCACAACCAAGGATGAGGGAGCCGGCTACGACCCAGACGGTCGAAGTAGCGGAGACGTCGAGATTGAGTGCGTCAATGACATCCTTGAATAATTGTGGGACGTGTACGTTCAAGACCTTGAGATCATGGTGAATGTCAAACGCAAACAGGGTGGAGAGATAAAGGGACCTTTCCGCCGAGCAGGAGGGTGAAGCCGAGGACGACCCGACAGCGCGTATTCCAGTCATGCTTTGGCCAGACATTGCCAATGATCTTGCGCACGACCAACCAGTCCTTGCGGCGCTGCTCCTTGGCTGTGACATGTTCAGGATCAGGGCCACGTAGGCGGGGAGAGGTGGAGAAATGTAAAGACAGCGGCGCAGGGGGGCGAGGATGGAAGCGGTGTGGGGAGAGCAGGGACTGCCTTTGGAGGGTGGCCCTCGAGAATGCAGCGCGACGGCAGACGCCCACCAGCATGGAATGTGGTCGGGTAACAGATGGCATCAAATATTATCACTCCGAGGTCCAACCTCACTTGACATTGCATCGCCTATATTCCACCAGGAAATGGAACCACAGCAACACAACATATGAATAGCGCAACACTTATGTGTGTATGGATACAACATCATTTCCTAAGAGAACACAATGAGCCGATGAAAATGTAAACTAGTGGCAATGGTGACGTGTGCTACACAGGAATGCGATACAGTGCCAGCAGTGCCAGCGAGCGAAATTGGACATGAGATCGAAACAGAAAATACCCATGGGTTGCTAGTTAGTAGTCATTAAACGAGGCGTCTTGGATCGCATCAGGGCCGTGGGCCACTGGGCGACGTGTGTTCATGCCCATGCGTTGCAGCCCCACCACCGCTGGTCCGCCCCTCTGACGGCCCATTCTGAAACGCTGCCCGTGGTGGCGACGTATATCATCCCGCCATGAGGATCGAAGCATGTTCCCGCGATATCTAGATCCGGGTTCCGTAGCTGCTCCGCCACAAATTTGGCGTGCGAGGTGGTACGGCGGCTGGCGTGGGGCGAATGGCGGGTGTTCGAGTGTCGCGCGGGGGCAGTGCTGCGAGACGGAGAAGGTGATGTATGCAGTGGAAGGTGGATGGAAGGCGGCGGAGAAGACGAGCGCGAAGGTGCACGCGAAATGCAATCAGTTTCTGGTTCGTCAACATCCATGCTGTCTACATCTTCTCTTCCATCGCCATCGACGTCATTGTTGCCATGTATGTGTGGGCTCGCAGTGCCTCGCATCGCAGCCTGTGGATAGATATCTGTTCGATGTGCAAGATATGCCCGGACTGCACGACGAGAAAATGCTTCTCGAATGTTTTCTTGCACCGTGCTGTCCCCAAGTGGAGGAAAGCCGAGAAGATCCCCATAGCTATAGTCCTCGCTATCCTCTCCGTCCCGCCGCCGATGGATGCGATGTGAAGATCTCCGCGTGGGCAGGGCCCCGCTGTTGGGGAAAGAATTAACGTGAAAACTTTCTTCCAGTGTGCGAATTGCACGTGGTGGCTGCGTAATCTGCCTGACGGGTGGTGTGGCAGAGAGATGATCAGATGATGGGGGAGATGTTGATAAAGGACGGGGCGATGCCAGACGCGACACGTCTCGCCCTGCGACGTTGGGGATACGAATGATGTCCTCTGTCTCGAAAGTGCGAGCATCAATCACATGAAGGAGGCTTGTATGCTAAGAGAAATGTGAGCAAAGGCGCGCATGCTCGACCATGAAGGTGAATCTGACCTCTGTGAATGTCATAATCTCATGTCCAGGGCGACCATGTGTACCACCGGCTCCAAACTTGACATTCCGTGCCCCCCAGCCGGGGGCCTTGGAGTTACCTCTTGTCCAATCCCACGGGTCATCACTAAGTACGATGCTTTCTTCTCCGTTCCCAAGGTGTCCGACCGGCAACCTGGTTTTGTCTGTTTGAATGACTTTTATCGGTTTCGTGCTTCGCACGTCCCAGACAGCGACGACGCCTTCTTGGGAAGCAACCGCGAACTTCATACCATCGTGTGAGAATGCGGTGGAAAAGGATGCAGAAAGCGAGGCTGAATAGAATCTGGCATCGGGAGGTGGAACATTGAGGGTGGTAATAGGAGCGAACGTGATGGAGGAGCCACCAGTAAGGTAGTGAAGATAAATCCGTGGTGAATCCCCAACAGAGAGGAGTGTTCTCCCATCTGGGGATATCGACGCTGATGTGGAATATGAGATCAGCGCAGAGAGCGGAAAGGGGTTCGGGACGCGCACAATGATTGATTGGCTCTTCGAGCAGCAGATTTCCGGATTTGCGGAGATCCTTTGGGGAGGATTCACCGCGGACAGCGATGTCGTAGAAGCGTACCGTGCAGTCGTTGTTGCTGACGACGAGACGGGGTTCCACGCTGCTCTCCGCGGACCTTGTCAAGCTCAGCGAGCTGAGCATGACAGAGTTGTTGATCGAACCGTGGAGCTTCCTATAGTACTGCCAAATTGCATTGTTGCAACGTAGTCGAGGGGACGGGTCGGATCGAGGTTGGTGGAGGGAAAGATGGATTTCTGCCTCCTGGCCCGCTGCGGCGAGGAGGGTCGTGTCGGAACCAGGAATCTGAATAGAGGCGAGGGTGTTGGGGTTGAAGGAGAGGTCTGCGATGCTCCGGACGGTCTAGTGTGGCGAGAGGGTGTGAGGGCCTGGGCAGGGGGAAGGGGGGGTACGCACGGCGTCAGGAGCATGGAGATCATGCTCCACGATGGAGTTGCCTCGCACGTAGTTGACTAGACCTGGCTCCCGAGGACAAATGATGAGATCGCGCAGCTGGCTGGACGGGCAGAGATGGGGTATGAGGGTGTCAGCAAACACGTGCATGGCAAGGAGACGGACGCACACATGGCCGATGGTTACGTCTGCGGGCGAGATGCTGGTCGGCGTTGGCGAGGCCAGCAACGAAGAGGGGCGGGCCATGGCGAGTGGCAAGCCCGATGGTGGTGACGTTGAGCTGTTATGCGCGACCGACGCTCCACGGTCGGCCCGTCATTCACCCGCGTGGCTGTCACGTGACTTGGACGTGTTCAGCCACTGCATTTGCTTGACAGCATCGACCACAGCGATGAGCACCGACGTTGAACAAACACAAGCTGTCGCCCCAGCGAAGCCAAAACCCACCAAGAAGCTCAAGCCAGCCAGAAAACAGGTCAAGGCTGGCGACGTCGAGAAGAAAGAGACCGTGCAGACCGGCAAGGAGTACAGTCAGTCCTTTCGTGGTGTCCGCGTCCCGTTCTTGCTAACAGTGTGCAACAGACATCTGGTACAACAAATGGGCTGGGGGAGACCGCGAGGACAACTACTCAAAGTGAGTGTCGCCGCCAGGTCTGCCGTGCTTGGGACTAACCATGTCCCAGCAAAGTAAAGTCGCAAACGCGGTGTAACATCAAGAAAGACAGCGGCCTCACCCGTGCCAACCAAACTGGCATCAGATATTGTTGTCTCTTCTACGCACGCGGTTGCTGTCCCTATGGCTGGGAATGCAACTATCTCCACGTCCTTCCCGACCCAACCAACGCCCTACCTGACAGTTCGAAAGACTGCTTTGCCAGAGACAAGTTTGCTGATTACCGAGACGACATGGGTGGTGTGGGTAGCTTCAACCGTCAAAATCGCACATTATACGTCGGTCGAATCAAGGAGACTGGGCCTGGGCCCGAGACTGAGGAGATCGTCACCCGTCACTTCAAGGAGTGGGGAGAAATCGAGCGAAGTACGTCTATATTTGGAGTGTATTGTGATGGGACGCTAACATCTATTAGTCCGAGTCCTGCAGTATCGAAGCGTTGCCTTCGTGACCTATGTATCCGAACTCGGCGCCCAATTTGCCAAGGAAGCCATGGCATGCCAATCACTGGACAATGACGAAATTCTCAATGTCCGATGGGCCACCGAAGACCCCAACCCCGTGCAAAAGGTGGCTGAGAAACGCCGCCTCGAAGAACTGGGGCAAGAGGCCATCAAGGCTCGCATGGATCCCCGCATCGTTGAGGCGATGCGGGCAGTGCGAGCTCTAGAGGATGGTGACGTACTGGACGAAGAGGGACAGGTCATGGATGCAGAGGGCAATGACTCCGAGGCTATTTACTCTCACGACCTGAAACGAAGAAAGATAGAACTCTCGCCACAAGCATCCCTGAACGACCAGCCGTCCAAGCCAATGGGGCTACTCACTGCTGACACGCTTGAGGGACTGAGGTATTTTGCCGAGATACGGGATCGGAACGGATCCGCGCCCCCCCAAAATGTATCACGGTCCAAACCGGTGACGACGGGGTTAGGACTGGCTGATTATGGAAGTGATGGAGACGATTGAGTATGTCTTTTTATCATTTACGTTACTATTATCCCGGGGTATTAATTGTTTGGCCATCTCATAGGTGTTATACATACATATCACGTAGATATGACCTGTTGGGCAAACCCGCGGGCGAGGGTTTCCATCGGCAAGGTGGCGTGTGCCTTGGCCATTGGCAGGCTTCGTCCAGCTGGGCCTCATGCAACTCTATAGGGTCACAGCCACTGCCGTTCATATTCCACAAACTTCCGTCTTTGTAGGCTCAGACTAGCACAGCGTAGGAGCGAAAGTAGCGCCTTACCAATCGCAAGTACGTGATGTTGGCTGGCTTGAGACCGTACACGTTGCAAACTCGTGTTGGAAAAACAAGGTTGGCTGGTGTTCCGGAGAGGCAAGTTGTACACACGCGGAGCGCCCAGTGTCCTTTATTGTCGGACGATGCAGTGATGCGAGCCTGCAATTGGAACAAGGTATTTTCGACACGGGGCAAGCCTGCCAAGTTGGCACGATGAAATTGAATGGTGGAGTATTCCCGCCGGATGACGGTGGCGGGTCTCTGTGGCTGGGTTGGCAAGGTCACGTGATGGCGGTGCATGGGAGTTTTTTTTTGGCGCCCTCAGCGTTCTGGAAAGCACAGCCATGGGATGGAAGGCGACATGCTATCCGCTCTGCCTTTCCTTCGAAGAGAGGCTATACTCTTGACTTTCGATACAGAAGCTCTCGTGGCCACATCCAGCGGTTGTTGACTCCGGGGCCCTGCGCATATGCCCATCTTCGTCATTCCGACGTCTCGCTCCTCCTCCCTCCCCCCGATCTGCCAGCATGTGACCCGCTTCGTTGGCCTCGCCTTTCTATGGGCGTCTCTCCAGAATCGCAGCATTTGTGCGTTTTAGGTGATGCATGGCCGCCCACCCACATTCTTTGACGCTCGCCATGCTAACCCTTCGAATTTGGAACTTGTGGGCGCTCCTCCCCTATATAATCAATCCGAGTCACCCATACCCTCATCTCCTCCCCCCCACATCTACTTCACCATGAACAACCTCCCCTCCTCGTCTCCGCCGGCTGTCCCTTCCATCCATATCCAGGGTACAGATGACGCTTCCGCACAGTATGTGTGCATGCTGTATTGGCCTGTCCCTGTTAGCTCATGACCCTCTTAGTTTCGATGGTGGCGAACTGTTCTCTCAAGACATGTACAATTTCTTCGTCCCTGAAGATACCAGCCTCTATGCCTGCTCTCAGGGCTTCCCTTCAGAATGCAAGCTCCACTTCATCTACGTTGTCGCGCCACACTCATACATCTTGCAGATCCTCTCTACTCCATACCAAACTCCTCATCTGATCTCGAGGACATCCCAGAGCTTTCCCACCTGACTACAACGCGCCCATACCTTACCGACCATGGCTACTCCACCCCGTACATCGTACAAGAGAATGGCACTGCCGCTTCCAGCCTCTCCCCCTCCACCCTTGGCAGCCCCATCCCATCGCCCACCTCATCCTTCGCCAGCTCATTGTCTCCCTCGTCGTTTTATGGCTCTCTTGCACCCTCAGACATTGAATCACCTGTCTCTCCTTCACCCGCCACACCCGATCTACCATTTTTCTTTCCATCCCAGGGGATGAACCAGAGTAGTGACTCTTTGCCACACCCTTTCATAGGGTCCTTCCCAAACGATTCTATCCTCCATCCTGGTTCCCAGCCTGGCCCTCACCGCCCCCGCTCAAAGTCGTCACCTTCTCGCCGTGAGCCTGTGGCCAGCAAGGCAATGCTCGAGGCTAACGGTCGACGTCGCCGCCACCCTGCACAGTTTGAGTGTGAAGATTGCAAGCAAACGTTTACTGCACTATTCTCGCTCAAACGTAAGTTTCTGTGTATTATGCTCCGTGGCTTCAACCTATAACGCCACACACAGGCCATGCGCAATCCCACACCGGCGAGCGCCCCTTTGCATGCGGTATCCCTGGCTGCACACAAAGATTCTACAACAGCAGTGATTGCAAGCGTCATGAGAAGAGCAGGAAGCGTCATAAGGATATGATGACGCAATGATCGGTATCACCCCCTGGCGGCGTGTCGATCGATCTCTATGCACAGAAACGACCACTCACTAGATGATCTTTGGAATTATGACCTCTTCTCATTCACATTCGATCCCCAGCTTCCCAAGTTTTGATAATTAATGTGTCCGCATTATGGACGGGACGAAATGATACCCCTGATCATACCCTAATAAAAATTTGGATTGTTTTGTTAGGCTGTTTTGTTGATTTTTTTGCGTCCCTTTGTCCACTGGCATCAACTTTGTATCAACTAGATATCGATAGGAATGGATTTCTGATGACACGACGAAGTGGAAACAGGGAGCTGTTTTCGTATGATCAAAACGACTATCTCCTGATCTCGAAGTATTAGGTCTGACTTGGGGAGAGTTGTGTACGAGTCAGTCGGGCGTACGGGTCCGCAGCCGACCGCCTGTCATAGTCATGTTCAGTCATTCGAAGCCTCCCGCAAATGGACTCTGCGGGACTCCACAATCCAGAGGCACCCGTGTGGCCCCATCTGCACCGCAGTGGCGAGCCGACGCCCTCGTATCGCATTCTCATCGTGGCGGTGCACGTGTCAGAGCCTTCATATGTCCCACTAAGGTTCTCTGCGTGCAGGAAGGGCAAAGGCAAATATTTTTCTTCCGATCAAATCCAGATAGACAGGCAACAGGATGGAAAAAGACTACGATCACAGCCATTGCAAAAAAAAAAAAAAAGTCGAGGACTACCCGTACCAGTCAACGCACAGACTCTTCATCAAAAACAAAGTAGCCGGATGGTCAGAATGCAAAGCGTGACAAGCACGCCCACAGTCTCCGCAGCCGTGTGAGCGACAACGTGTCGACGAGGTCGAGGGCTCGGACCTGATGCGACCTGGTTTACGGGATATTCGGGGTTGTCAACCTATAATATACATGTCGCCGAAAAAGGGCGTTCATCAACATGGACGCGTCACCTCACGCATTTCGGGATCACGTACCGGATATGGGGGTGAAGCACTCGGCTCGTTCCGTGCGGATGGTATCGTCTGCGCTTGACGCAAGAGGAAAGCCGCAGTCAATACGATGGGCACGGTCAGGATACAAGCCCCGAGAACACCGGCACGAGCAGCGTGCGTAGTATCAAGCGGCGGGCCGTTGTCAGGACGCGTCCATAGAACGATCGTGACCCCGAGTGAACAAGCTGCGGCGGAGACCGCGATCACGGATGCGAGCTCGAGAAGGAACGTGACATGAGTTGATAGGGTCCGTTGGAGCTTGAGACCCCCGAAAAGTGCGACAAGGAACGCAGTCGCGAGGGTCGTGGGCCCTATCAAGATGATTCCACCCAGCGATCCGGCTTCCAAGGATGACAACAGGGGTGGCTCGTATCCATCGTATTTGGCTGCTCTGAGTACTGCATGCCCAACGAGAAGGGTGAGCGAGCCATCGAGGGTGCCGATCAGCAAAGCGCAGGCCGAGAAAAATATGATGCGGATCAC
>JBBPRK010001405.1:0-12480 GCA_038093075.1 Boletus patriciae | reverse complement strand
TAATCTGGGCAGGGGCCGCCTTATTCCTTTTCAGAATCCAAAGTTTCACCACACCGTGAAGGAAAGAATGGACTACGAACCGCTGAAGTACAAACCACGAGCCATTTACGATCATCATGAGGTCTACGTTTAATCAAAGCTTCCAGACAACCCCCGGAGTCGGGATCGGTTCCTCTGGAGAGCAGCTGCGCTATTTATGATTGACTATTTATACATATACTTACTAACGCCTATTAGTTGTTGTCGTGACTGTTAATAATTCTACCCATTGCCAGCCCCTTTTCTAGGTCTGACGTTCTGTGAGGACGGCTACAATGGGCACCGCCAACAACACTACACCACCACTATGTCGCCATCATAACTTGGTTTCCCTCACGTACCGAATAGCGGCCACGGAAACAAGCATAACAGGGTTGTCAATGTCCGTGTACCAGTGCGCTCATTCGACCTTCAAAGCCTGGCGGACCTCTAGCTGTGACGTGGCCAACGCTGCACCATTCGCGACTCAGAGAGGACAAAATTTGGTGCAGCCCTTAACCCCCGAAGGTTTGAATCGAGGACCGAGAGCATGATGACTGACAATAGCCGAGTTTTCGTCAACGACCGTGATCCAGGGATAGTCTGGAAACCAGACGCGTCTATGAGGTAAACCTTTCGACCGACTGCCTCATCGGGATCGACGGTAGCCCCATAGACGCGGGTGGTCACCAGACTAGGGTCGCATAAGTATCTATAAATATGGGCCGCCTGGCGCAACGGGAGGTGTAAGACAAGAATACGACCAAACGACAACTGGCCCCGATCCACGGGACACGTTGACTTACTGCTTCAATGGTATGATATCGTTCGGATCCGTCATGCGTGGAAGGGGGGAAAGGGCTAATGTTCTCTCCGCTCGTTTTCCAGCTTCGAGCATAAGTAGGTGTCTTATAGTCCTACGGGGACCGTCTCGCTCATCCACCTACTAGTAAGTGAACGGTGCTCGGTAGGTCTCGATTCTTACTTCCGTGGAAGATCCTACTACTACGACTACTTCTGCGACTAGCACCAGCACCTCTTAATCTACACTCTCCACGGGTGTTACTAATCTGCGACCTCCTTCACCGTCACCCGACAACTGGCACTGTTGGGGCTAGACGGCATCCGGAACCTCAAATACAAAAATCGGCACCGGTGCTATCGTCGCGGGCACCATCGATGGGACAGTCGCGTCAATCCTGGCTACTGCTGCACTCGTTTACATGCGGCGTCGCAGGTCACGTCCTACTGCAAGGGAAGACTTGATGCAAAGTATGTACGCTTCGTAGTCGCTGATTGATTTCTTCATCGAAAATTCGAGCGATTATTCATGGGGAAATGGTCGAATATGTCTCACAACCGTCACTTCCTTTAACCCACCCACACCTTGACGCCGTTCCCCCCACGGTGTGAAGATGCCCCTTAATTTGAGCATTCCACAACAAGAAGGCTCTCGGAACCGTTACCGTCGGTCCCGGTGAGAGCGTCTGACGGAGGCGCCGGGTTCACGGTAGGGCTTCTGCAGATATCCCCTGAATACCAGCAGCATTGTTAGCTTAGAGCTGGACGGGTATGGGTAGCTGAGTGCGCCCCACTGGCAGTAACCGGGTGACGACAAATGATTAGTACGAAGCACCCAACTCTTCCGAGCCGGCTGGTTTGTAAATGCATCATGACCATTTCTAATAAGTACAAGAATATTAACAAGCTGAGATAATGATGTGCGAGGAAGTAGCAAGCGACAGCTGGTATGATCTAAGGAAAGGAACAAGCCCGACGAGGGCACACGACGCAAGCAGTGAGAAGCCAGCTCAAAACGTGCTCGCCCATGTCTCGAGATCCAAATTCGACGCCCTTGCGTGCTCTATCCATTGGTGTTTCTTTCGGGGTCCTCGTCAGTGTGATCAATATTTCTGGTCTCTAGAAACATACCAGCAGTTCCTGGGGAGTCTTTCGAGCATCAGGATCTTTGAACAAACAACTGTCCACAAAATCTTCTGCTTCTTTGGGGAATCGTCCTTCAGGAGTCAGCCGAGGAGCAGGCTCGTTTACGATGTGTTGAAGTAGTTCGAGGATACTCATCATCATGCCCCCTCCTTGTAAGCTAACACCTCTGGATTTTCGTCGGTCCTTCTTCGCATTCTTATCCTTGTCCTTAATGACGGGTGGTAAAGTCATGGTACTCGGGGAAAGGGTCCCTTCCAAGTCCGAGAAATCAGAATCATCAGGATCCGACTCTGAGAAGGGAAAGCGGCCCAGTGCTAGCTCGATTAACGAGATTCCAAGTGACCAAACGTCCGATTTGACGGTATATTGGGCACCTTGTATACGCTCGGGCTATACAACATCATAAGGATGACGCAATTGTGTAAAACGGGGGACATACGCTCATGTAGGTCGACGTTCCGACAAAGGTATCCGCGATCGAATTAATAAGTTCTCCAGACACTCCAAAGTCGCATATTTTAATTTGGCCTTGGGAGTTGCAAAGGATATTCGACGGTTTGATGTCTAGCGTCTGTGCGTCAGCGAGGACAATTGTGAGGGAATTGGTAGGTATACCGCGGTGAATGATGCGATGTACATCATAGAGGTATGTCAAACCCTCTAGCACGGCCAACGCAACGTGCCCGACGACGTCGATATCAATGGCGCCAATCTTCTTATAGATACCGTCAAGAGAGCCTTTGTCCATGAACTCCATGCAAATGCAAATGTTTGGGTCCGACAAGAAGGCGCCATAGAAAGAGATAATATATGGGGAGTTGCAGTCATGCATGATGTGCAGCTCACGCAAAATTTGCTTGCGCACAGATGGTTTGGCATCAATAAGAACGATCTGTGCATGCCAACGACAATATGTCAGTAGATTCGAGTAAAGGGGCGGGTAGCTCACCTTCTTTGCCATGATGGTTTTGGTAGGGACATGCTCGACCTTTTTGACACTCCCACCATTACCCTGTCCAAGTTCCTGAAGGTCCTTGAGATCCTCGGTCCGAAGATCATAACGCGTCTCTGCGTTCATGTCCAAGTTTGCGAGCGTGTTTGAAAGGGTTGTATGATATGTATTCCGGCGTGCAGATGTGGTACCAACGGCCGGTGCAGACGGAGGACCGACGCCAGCGGCAAGCAAGCTCCCGTCAGCATCATTCGTCACTGGGGTCTGGCCGAGCTTTGGGGCATTCAGAGTCATGGGTGGTGGCCGTCTCTTCCCCTTGGCTACCCCCGCCGTTGCTGGTGCAGTGCGTGTGGAGATCGGCTCAGGTTCTTTTGGCTTGGGTGACTGGGTGACATCGAGTTGCAGAGCCTTGAAGTTACGTTTCTTGCGGATGGGGGTTGTCATTGTGGGCGACCCAAGGAAATTCCAGTAGGACCAGTGAAGATAGTGCCACACAGCCCAAAAGGCGAAAGCGACAATGCGAACGGCGGAGAGGCAACTTTCAAGGATCTACACACACAACTCTACATATTACATAATCAAAGCACCCATTTCTGTCTCGAGATCAAGTTGTATGTAATTACCGCGGTGTCAGCGCCGTTACAATGGGTTATCGTTTATTTTGAAACAAGGACATCCCTACAGGTAATCAGACGTTGTCCCAGAAGAAACTAGTTGGAAAGTTCTTGTATTGATCAGTGAACAGGGGTTCATCCATGTCCGGGCACGATTGGAAAATCTCACCGTCAGGGACCGGAGGCCAGGGACGTGCAAGTGCGGAAAGCAAGGTATTATACGCAAGTATGCGACCATGATAGTGGTATGTAACTTGGGGAATATACGGCCCATTCAAAGAGCAGTCCCCATCGGCTCGCCTGACTCTGTTTCGTGGCTCGCTCTCTCATCCGAGAGAGTGGCGGATACGATATGCTCCTGCTCTTGCCCGTGCTCGGCCACCTCCACGACCGTGTCCACAGTCGGACGTAATTTTGGAGGCGGCGTCTGGGTCGTGGATAATGAATTGCCCTGTTGCTGTGTCAGTGTCGGGCTAGAGACGGAATCATTGGACACAACACTCGCGACACTCCCACGTGAGGGCGAGAACCGTGAAGCCCGATTCGACCAAAGTGAGTGTATTCCAGCCCCGAGAGAGCTTAACGCCGCTTTCGTGTCCGAAGCAGCCTGTGCCATGCTAACGGGGCGCGGGGCCGAAAGTACGCTTGCCGCAGACTCCCGTGAGGTCTGCCGGGATACGTTGACACCCGGTTTCGTGGAATCTGCCATAGCCGCGGGGAGGCTAGCTTCTGACTTCGTGATCTCAACAGGAGCACCGTAGGGGCTATATGCCATGTCTTGCATGGAGGGAGAGCTGACTGTCCGTTGTTGCCATCGCTCGCGAACACCCTCGACAGCCTTGAAGAAGTTGGCTGAACCAACGGTGAGTGTCCGTGAGATGGCTTCACGCGTCGGCGCAAGTTGTTGCTCTAGTTTGAGGTCTTGGATACCTTCCGAAAGCCGGAGTCCTATGTCTGACACCACTGACGGTTTCTCGTTACAAGGGTGCCTGGTGACAGAAAGGTGATCAGAGTTGGGTGAGTCTCGGGGTCATGAACTAACCGAGGCTCAACAATATCAAATAACATCGGATCCGTTGACCTATCCCAGACTTCATAGGCATTTGTCTTGGTGAATTCGGCTATCCACACAGTATTGAAGTCGTCTAGCGTGCTTGCATCGCCACCTGGTATGGTGTGAGCTTCAGGAGCGCGCGTTTACAACTACCAGCCTACCAGTCCCTGCGATAATGGTTCCATTACCCTTCCCTTTCGACAGGAATTCCCGGTATCGCACTGATGCAAGCGCGGCGGTTACATACTCCTCGAACTGTCGACCGTCAGTCATCCTATTCGTATATTGATGGATGCTGATCCGACACACCTTTGCTCTGAGGTAATCATCACTACCCTTGAAACTTTGAAGAACTCAACATCGAGCAACTCAAATATGAGGTAGAAATAACGTACTGCATGACGGCTTTGGTAGGGTCAGTGTCGTCCCAAGAATCGTTTACGTCCCGAACAATTTCCTCGACCCATTTGCGATCTGCAGCAGTGAGAGCAACCAATCGTTCTAGTCTCGGATTCCGAAACTCGAGGGTAGCAGTCTCGGTCTGCGAAGAAGGCTTGAGCGACGGCTTAGGAATAGCAAAGAGAACTGTACATTTACTAGTAGATCTATCTCCTTTTGCTGCGTGGCGATTGTATTAGTACTTCCACAGAGCCAACTTCGAGAATCCTTCAGGAGGTCGAGCTGTTGCAATGGCAGATATGGTTGGAAGAAGGCGTCCTAAAGAGAATGATTTAACTAAAACCTTCCGGAATAATACAGCCAGATCAACCTTTCCGAACAAGTCTAACGGCAGACCAATGTACGCCAGCATACTCTTCCGATCCGAGGTTTTGAGTGAGTTGGGTCGGGATAGCGCGGGTGCTCGCGCTGCCAGTGGAGGGGAGCCACAATCATCCAATGTTTGAAGTAAACCTACACATAATGAGTGAATGCATAATTATGAGTTGGTAGGCACGAACTGGGTATAAGGGAGATCAATGAATATTGGTAAGTGCACAACCTCTCGACGGGATGTCCATAAAACATAATCTGGAAAGTAGTGAGCGAAGGTTTCTAGCGCGTGTATGCTAATAACCTTCTTTTGTAGCATGAGAGCCTTCAACAGCATCAACGCACGATGCCGAAAAACGTGAACGAATTCTCTCCTGTAAACCTACTGAATGCTGACCCAATACGAGTGTCCGAGAACTTACAAACTGGTTCCTTTTCCCCGCAAGTCAACAATTATCGCAGAAAAGACAAGATACGACTTGCTGCTGACCTATGTACAGACCACTCTCCGTGAGTTGCGTTCGTAGCGACGTTTCTAGTGAACTCCCAAATTCGACTAGGATTTGCGTATCCGTAAAGTCTCTGTGGATGGTCTCAAGGTCTGACGCGAGCAACGTTAAGTAGGCTTACCGTTGAGCAAACAAAGCCCTGGTGACGACCCCCAGTCGATCACTGAGTTGGCTTGTCAGAGTTGAACACGGAGATATTTTGCCCACTGACCGTATTGGACCAAACACAGGCTTGCTAGCCAAGACGACGACTGCTTTCTGGACGATGGAACGCGTCACATCGACATCTTTGACGAGCAAGGTCGAAGCAGCGATTTGTCGGTTGCATCTGTGAACACATTCGACACGTTTTCTGGCATGTGGCACAGGGACTCACGAGATCCCAAATATTGTGGTGGGGTTCAATACATCTGGGACGAGATGGAAGTAAGAGTAGTCTTCCAGAGACTGTGTGGCAAGATGAGATTTCATGTGCATGTGCGACAGACGGGGCACACCAAATGAGCTCCGTCCGGAAGGGCGAGGAAGGGAAGCATTTTCGCAATCTCCACGTCCTCGAAAATGTCACCTTGGCTGAATTCGATCTTGGGGCCAATCTAGTGCTGTATCGACGTGATGAACGGATGTCGTATCCAACGAGCCTTACCAAATGGTTGAAGTCCACCAACGCAATCCCCAGCACCAGAGGACCATGGGGAGGCTGTAACAGCATTGATTCTGGCCGTGCCTTTCGCGAATAGGTTGACGCGGCAGAGGTAAAGGAATCGACGTCGGTGGTGTCGGAAGACGAGGTGGGAGGGTAGGTCACGGAGACGGCGTGTGTCTTTGGCAGCTCTGGTTGCGAGACGGCGGAGGGTGCGGCGGAAGTGATAGAGCTTGCTCTCCGTGCATCCAGGTCGCTACGCGAGTCGTCTGTCTCGGAGCCAAAGTCAATTTCGATGGAATCAACCTGAGAATCTCTCCTGAAGAAGTCTTGTGCGCGTAACGGCGTGGCGACAGCGCGCGGGGAGTGAGGGGGGGAGGAGAGCGGGATTGATCGCTGGGATGCGGTCTCTGCGTCTGCATCGCTCTCGCTGTCGCCGCGATGGGCTGTGTCGTGCCCAGCGATGGCGTCCATTCTCAAGGGCAGATTACGCACGTGACGCGGCCCACCACCCGTATGGTCCACGTTCGTGCTGGTCGGCGACATGCTATTACAGGAGCTGTGCTGCGAGTTTCTCGCAAGGGACCGCCAGCTCAGATACCCCCACCATCACCATGCTCCCCGCCCTCTCCTTCCTCGCCCTCCTCTCTCCAGCCCTGGCGATCCCGTTCCCCAGTTGGAACACACAGACGCCCTTGTTGTCCTCAAATCTCAAAGTAGGCCCACCCAAGGTCGAGATGGGCTGGGTAGATCCGCGAATCCTCGGTGGCCAATTTATCGATGTAAACTTCCTCGCCTTCGCGCCGACCTCTCCTTGATCCCTGACCCGCCCAGTTTACGACACCTAGATACGGAGAGCCATTGAATGTCATTATATCTAATCTATCGGATCCATTCGTTCTCACAGACGAGGGTTTCCGTTGGTACTACAAGTAGGCTATCTTATTCCCTGCCAATTGCAACCACGTGGCTCATGTTCAAAAGGTCCATCGGGTTCTCCGAGGAGTGCTTCGGCTTGCATTACGGTCATGTCCACAAGGCAGACCTCGGCGACGGAGACGGCAGGAAATCCGAGCATATTCTGGCGCGCCAGCATTATTTCCCTCGTTGGGGGACGTGCTGGGAAAGCCTCATTGGCAAGTCACAATTAATGACCGTCGTTGCACTGATGTGTAACACCATATTCAGGGGGGAATCATTTCCGCGCTTGGAAGCAGAACGGAACAGTAGCCGATACCGGGGCATGGTTCCTTGGGTGCGTCGAAAGAGCCATATACCTTGACTCGATCATTCACTCTACTACTTAGGGTATCAAAGGAGCAGGTTCGCTCAACACCAAACGACTGTGTCTCTATTCTTTGACCAAGTTTCTACTTCAGGACTCCTTCAAAAACCATATGATTGTCCCTAACGGATACAACATCGGTCGCGACTTGCTGGTCCAGTCCGCCGTCTCCGGCACTGGCACCTCGTGGAAAGGCATCTCGTGGGTGACCGATGTAGAGTGGCGTGAAGGGCTTCTCGAGCCCGGCTTTAAAGGTATTGTCCACTATGCGTCAACATACTCCCTGTCGCTTATTCGCATTCTCCGTGCAGGAATAAACCATGCCATCGCGCAAGATGGTCGTATCGCGATCCTAACGGTCCGCCGTGTCTGACGGTCTATTTGACTTATTTTCTTAATTTCATACATCCCCCCCACAAGAAAACCCTGGGTCATAGAACTGACGGTGTATACCATCTGAACACCCCTTATAATTATCCACATGCCACCCCCGATTCCCTGTTGTTGTTGTACATACCTCGCTGACTATCCTGTGTTCATTAGATACTTGTGCCATTATCTATGTATGTATGCTAGAGGAGTCTAAGAGACACTTCTGCCACCAGAGTTGTTGCATATGCATTGAGTTCAGAGTTGGCCATGCCGCACAAAACTGTGCAACAGCTTCCAAAACACTCCCTTAGCAATAGACCCTCTTTGCCTCTACGCATGTACTCATTCGTGACCGTGCTTTTCGACCTTCATTTCACTACTCTTCAACAAAGATTGATCAGTGTCATCTATCGATTATGAATACAGGAAATGCATAGGCTAGTACAGAGATAACATGAAGGACAAGCACAGGCATACACAGATCTAGAGCAGAAAACAGCAACAACCAATATACTTCTCTCGTGAAGTTCAGCCTGAGCACATCAAGCACGCCTCCTTGTTCTCAAGAGAACACTGCAATTTGGCCTCCTCCAGCTCGCGGTCCTTCTGACGCTGGAGGGCCGCAGAATACTCGGGGTCAGGTTCCTCATTCCCTGCGACCGTCGAACTCGAAGTAGCACCAAGCGACGAAGTAGAAGGGATCGGAGCATTTGTTCTGGTATTGCGTGCGGGAGAGGGGGATACCGATGGGGTTGGTATGCTATTGCCGTTCCGTTCCGGGCCTCGTGCTTTGTTGGATGTCTCTTGCGCCTTAGCAGTCTTCAGAGTGCTTTGATCAATCGTGAACTGGATGGCCTGGGCAGCCGGGCGTGTACGGAGGTAATACATCCCTGTCTTCAACCCTTTCTTCCATCCATAGAAATGCATGCTTGTAAGCTGACCCAGAGTAGGAGCTTGCAAATGGACGTTCAAGCTCTGGCTTTGACATATAAAGGCGCCACGATCTGCGGCCATGTCAATGACTTTCTTCTGGCTGATTTCCCAAACAGTTTTGTAGATCGCTTTGACATCCTCGGGGACACTGGGAATATTGGCTACTGAGCCATTGTGCGCGATTATCATGTTCTTCATTGTGTCGTTCCAGAGACCGCGCTCGACAAGATCTCTGAGAAGCCAAGGGCAAACAACTTGGAATTCGCCAGCGAGCACACGACGAGTGTAGATGTTACTGTACATCCCTTCAGCCGCCAATTCATTGTAGCGGATGAAAAACTCACCTTGTGTATGGCTCGAAGCATTCGTTGAACCCAAGGATCTGGCTCGTTGAGGCTGTAGGCATAGGAGCAACCAGCAACGAGTTCCTCAATCCATTTTGAGCAATCCTCTCCTTCAAGGACGTCCAATCCCAAAGGTCGGTAGGTGTGACTCCCCAAAGGTCATACTGGAGTTGGCCGAGGTCCGCAGGACTTCCGCGGAAAGTCTCGTAAGGACCTTCCTTTTCCGCCAACTCACAGCTCGCCTCCAGACCTGCATGGTAGATCGTTTCAAAAATCTTCAAGTTCAGCTCCCTGGCTTCCACAGATTCGAAGGGAAGGCGGAGGATCATAAAGGCGTCAGCTAGACCCTGAACGCCAAGGCCAAGGGGGCGATGGCGCATGTTGGATCTGCGCGACTCGGGTACAGGGTAGTAGTTGATGTCGATAATGCGGTTAAGGTTGTATGTAACGACCTTTGCAACATCGTGGAGCTTTTGGAAGTCGTATTGGCCGTTCGTGATGAAGGTAGGGAGGGCGAGAGAAGCAAGATTGCACACGGCAGCTTCATCGGGGGAAGAGTATTCAATGATCTCAGTGCACAGGTTAGATGACTTGATTGTGCCGAGGTTCTGTTGATTAGATTTTCCTAGATGGAGGGTGAGTTGGTACCCCCGAACGATAAAGGTGCACGTACGATTCGCGGAGTCCTTGTAAACCATGAAGGGCCCTCCGGTCTCAATTTGTGCCTCAAGGATAGCATACCAAAGTTTCTGCGCAGGAACAGTCCTACGTGCGCGGCCTTCTTTTTCATACCTCTCGTACAAAGCCTCGAATTCTTCACCCCAACAGTCGGCCATCCCAGGCGCCTCATTTGGACAGAAAAGAGACCAATCCCCATTTGCCTCCACACGCTTCATGCTAGAAAAGAATATTCAAGCTAGTGCATAGTACGGAAAGGACTAACGCACAAAAGATCGGGGATCCAGAGGGCATAGAAGAGGTCGCGAGCACGAGCCTCTTCCTTACCGTGGTTCTTTCTGAGGTCAATGAAGTCGAATACGTCGTCGTGCCAGGGTTCCAAGTAAATTGCGAAGGCACCCGGACGCTTGTTGCCTCCTTGGTCAACGTAACGTGCAGTTGCATCATATGCACGTAGCATGGGCACTATGCCGTTCGAGTAGCCATTGGTGCCTGCGATGTAGGATCTGCAAGAAAATGAGTTTGCTTTGACCAACGAATGGCATATGGAATACACGTACCCCGTGGCCCGGATACAATGGATGTTCAAGCCAATGCCACCAGCAGTCTTGCTGATCATGGCACAAGTTTTCAGGGTATCATAGATGCCTTCAATCGAGTCATCTTTCATGCAAACTAGAAAACAAGAACTGAGCTGTGGGTGGGGTGTGCCAGCATTGAAAAGTGTGGGTGACGCGTGCGTAAAGTATCGTTCAGACATTAAATTGTACGTTTCGAGTACGCGCTCGATATCATCACCGTGAATGCCAACAGCTACTCGCATGATCATGTGCTGAGGGCGCTCTGCAACACGACCATCGATTCTGAGCAGATAGGATCTTTCAAGAGTCTTGAAGCCGAAGCTGCGCTAGCCTGTTAAACAGCTAACGCTTTGACTGATGGGGGCTCACTAATTGTAGTTGAAGTCGCGGTTATAGATGATCGCAGAGTCCAGGGTGGAAGCGTGCCTCTGCACAACATTGTATGTCTGCTCTGAGATCATACCTGCTGGCCGACCATTCTTCGGGTTGACTATAAACCATTAGTGAAACTGTCTACTGAAAATTGGATTGACCTACTATAATCGTACAGATCCTTGATCACTGCGGTGAAGTTCTTCTTTGTTTCTTTGTGCAGGTTGGATATAGCGATGCGTGCTGCAAGGACGGCATAGTCCGGATGTTTCGTAGTGAGGTAGGCAGCGGTTTCTGCGGCAAGATTCTGAGGCGGGGTTAGAGTGTACACAAGCTGGCACGTGTAGGAACTGACATCGAGCTCAACAGTGGTGACGCCTTGGTATACACCAGCGATCACTTTTTTTGCCACCCTGCGGACTATCAATATCTAACAAAAAGTATTCGACACGAGACTCACTCAATGGGATCAACATAGTCCAAATCAAGGCCATAGCATAGCTTGTTTATCCTCGCCGTGATCTAATGCCCGAGTAAACAAAGCCATCCTGACGCGACGAGCACACGATCTACCTTATCGAACTGAACATTCTCCTTACGCCTGGGTTGAGAGGTGTCAGGAGACGCGTCGCGTCACGCTTGAAGAAGTCACTTACCCATCTGCAACGTGTACCGACGCACCACGGTCAACTTTGGCTGATGAAGAGGGTTTACAAACACTAACCTCTCTTGAAAACATAGGCCATGAGGATAAAATACAAGACAACGATGCTACCAGACCGAGGTGGTGGTGGTGGAGCAGACGAAAGGGAGCAAAGACGCGTCACGACGACTTTAAATGGAGATCTAGCGTGACTGATCGTCACGAGTCGCGCTAATCAACAGGTCACACCGCGTCGTGTCAGGTCACGTTCCTTCTGTTGCAGTGGCACATCCACGCATAACTTGAAATGCCCAACGCCCCGCTGATCCACACAGGCGATCCTGCCTACGCCTCGCCTGTCATCCGTGCACCCTCACCTGCCAGTTCCGTGGGCACAGCATACGGAGCAGACGAATCCACTCAATCTGACTCGGAGCTGAGCCCAGAAGCATTCGAACAAAAATGGTCCTCGAAACTCAAGTTGGACGGCCCGAGGATCGAGGAAGAGCTCATGTCGTTCTCTGCATTGATTCAACCCTTGCCACAGAATCAGGTGGAGGAGAAAAGTTGGTGGGCCACGTGTGAGCACACAGCACAAGCTTACTTTACCCAGTGTTTTTCGACGTGATCTTACGAGGGCTGAGGGCTCGTATGCAACATCTAGAGGAAGAAGATATTATTCAACAGATGCTCAGGCGAGGATCGCGGATAGGCTTGGAACAGCCCCCATCGGACGACAACATCGATAATCTGATGCGTAGCAT
>JBBPRK010001404.1:0-12481 GCA_038093075.1 Boletus patriciae | reverse complement strand
TTGTCTAGCGGACTCGGATGTCAGTGAAGCATGAGTCAGGGCGGTGATCGACGCACTTGAACTTTGGTGCTCTGCGCGAAGCTCGGCACGAAGGGAACTGATGGTTTCATTGAGGCTATCCTTTTCCTGATTGAACGTGCACTGGAATGTAGCCAGCTGGTCACGGAGTTCTTGGACGGTTTTCTCGAGTTTCGCTATGTTTTCGTTCGATGAACGTGGATACCAGAAATCGGTTAGAAAAACGCAAGGCATGGTGTCAATAAACGTACTCGAGTTCGTTTTCTGTGTATGAAGGTCCGTATGTAGCGACGTGATGGTCTTCTTCATGCTATCCTTTTGCTGGTGGAGTTCCTGGACAGTTTTGTGGAACTGCGTGATTTCTGTATCTAATAGACGTCAATTTCAACGAGAAGCGAGTCAGAGTGGTGATGGACTCACTGGAGCTCTCCTCCTTTGCCTTGATGATGTCGTTGAGGGTATCCCTTTCTCGATTGGACACGCACTGCAATGTGGCAAGCTGGTTACGCAGTCCTTGGACGGTGTCGTTGAGATCCGCTATATTTTCGTTTGATGGACGTGGATGACAGGAAACCGGTCAGGGAAACGCGAGGCATGATGTCAACAAACGCACTCGAGTTCGTTTTCTGTGTATGAAGGTCTGCACGCAGTGACGTGATGGTCTCGTTCATGCTATCCTTTTGCTCATAGAGTTCCTCGACAGTTTGCTTGAGCTGCGTGATTTCCGTATCTAATAGACGTGAATTTCAGCGAATCCTGAGCCAGAGTGGCAATGAACATACTCGAGCCCTCCTCCTTTGCACCAAGTGACTTGATACTTTCGTTGAGACTATCTTCCTTCTGATCGGCTTTTCGCTGAGAGACGGCGAGCTGGATACGCCATTCATGGACGGTTTTCTCAAGAATCGCTGTCCTTTCTTCTGATGTTGATGGATGTCAGAAAACCGTTTCGGGGTAGAAATGAACGCACTTGGACCATCGTCCTGTATTGGAAGGGGTCCACGTGTTTCCCCATGATCAGCTCTCTCAACTTTTGTCTGCTGGATTTTCCGTTCGCAAGGGATTCGTATCGGTCAATAGAACGGATTGTGATTAGAAAGTGATGTCACATGAGTTCTTTCACGCAGATACACGTACATCGTCAAAATAGCGAGAGGGAAGGATGTCACAGAGTCGCAAAAGGGTGATTGTCGTGCCTCCACCAGTCACAAGGTCGTAGTTCGCAGAGACAGCTATAGACTCGATATCATGAGTGTGGTTGATGACAGAGCCGATTGGCTCGTGCGTCGTAGTGTCCCAAAATGATACTGATGAATAAGCGGAGGCTGCGATGAACATGCCGTTGCTTGCCAGTGCGATGCACCCGCTACTGTGAATGGCCCATTTCGAGAGAACGGCCCCGGTGGACACGTCGAGCCAGTGGATATCGCCCTCGAGAGATAAGGCAAAGAGTCGCTTGCTATCGCTGGCCCAGGCGAGGGATTGGTTCAAGGGCGAGCCGACATCGACTGGGAACTCGACGAGGAGACCGCCGTCCTGACTGTCATAGACCCGGACGGAGTTGCGGATCCACGTGGCAGTGGCGATGAGGGCTCCAGTTGGCGAAAACTTGACCGCAACCACCCAGTCGTAGTGTTTGACTGGCCCAAGCAGACGCTTGCCAGTAGAGAGCGACCAGACGCAGACAGTTTCGTCGTGTGATCCGGTCGCAATTCTTGTCCCATCCGGCGAGACGTCGACTGCACACACGGAACTGCTGTGTCCTCTCACCTTGGTCACTTTTGAGTGGCTCTCTGCATTCCACACCCTCACCCAGCCATCACTCGTGCCACTCACGACCCACTTTCCATCTTGTGACGCTGCGATGGCGTAAACAGTACTCCCCGCATCCATCAGTGTCCCCACCTCCTGGCCATTTTCCACCCGCCAGCGTCGAATCTTGCGATCTTGGCCGCCGCTCACGACGTGCTTCCCATCAACGAGGAACGCAACCGACCATATGAAGTCTCCGCCATCGATTTCGATCGGTTTTGCTTCCTGATGGTGGGCGGAGGAGCTGCCTTCGCTCCATTCTTGTGTCCCCATTAGTATCGCACTCTCGAGTCTCAGCTGTCTAGCCTTTACCGTCTTCGGTCGCCATTGCTTCGGATTGGTCGCTGTTGCTGGAGGGGGGTCGATTCCTCCCCCGACTCGACTCTTGTGTCCCCGTCAGTATCATGGCTTCAATTCTCCTTTCCACGCACTCACCATCTCTTGACCTCTGGCGCACTTTGGAAAACATAGCCGGCTAGGTATCAGGTCGATGGAAGGAAAGGTGCGCCGCGGTCGTTTGTCTCTGGTGTTATTGCCGCCTGGTATACACGTGCCCTTATCTGATGAACCAATCACTTCACGTCCTCGGCGCAAGTTTTCACCCAAATGCGGACTAGCCCAATTCCTTCTTTCTTACTGTCGTCACTGGCAGTCACCGAAACCAACGCATCTCTTCCCCCAGGGACCTTGACTTACGACGACAACGAAGTCCCTGATGGTCTGTGCTTCGAGGTCGGTCTTTTTTCTTTCGTTCTATTCACGTCAACGCTAACTCCTCGATCCGAATCAACCAGGGCCCTCTCACTAGATTTCAACTCCGAGTCGTGCGCCTTCCACTTCACTTTGACAGATGGCTGGTGACACACGGTGTCCCGTTGCCCAGCGTCGGGTTCAGGCTCACGACCACCGTTGTCGTAATTCAGCCTCGGATGGCTCGGATCCCAGTGGTGGTCGTCTGTGCGAAGAACCCATCATTGCGTGTTCACTTTGGACTTTACAAAGGGTCCAGCACGATTGTCAGATCGGGCGTGCCGGGATCGAAAGGATACCATCGCTTGAGGATACAATCGGGAACAGACCAGCTCCCGCTCACATTGGTAGGTCGTCGCATCCGTTCCCGTCAGAATCCAGCCCAATGACAGGGACTGTAAAGTAATACCGAGCTCGGGGATCGACAATGTCACGGTGGACTTGATCGGGCGAGGCGAGGGACTCATCCAGCCATAGCATAGCCACCGAGTCGGTGATGTCATACATGTTTCCCTACCCCCAGTTCTAAAGTCAACTCACAAGATGGAATGCCACCCCCCTGCATCGAGTCCTTCCCCTCCCTCCCCTCCCTCTGACCAGGTCGTCCATGCCACGCCCAAGTCCCCCATGGAGGCCGTGCTCAGCAACACCGACCAATCTCATTCTCCTAAAGATTGGCTTTACCTCGTTGAACAAGACGACCCCAACCGACACTATGTCGTCACTGCAGTGTCTCACTACGAGGAGCCATCGCGGTGGCCAGACTTTCAGCCTGAACACCTTGTCTTGGTCGTTCAGCCCCACCCTGACCAGCCCCAGCCTGCCACAGCCCCTATCCTCGTCAAAGTCTCTCGTACCATGCACGATGAGCATGCTCGCCCAGCCAGACTTGGCCTCTGGGGCGCCACAGACGACACAATGACCATCATGGGTCCCGCCGCCGACGTCCAGCTCCCCGACAACCTGAAGCGCCTCCACCAACTCACCTGGACGCCCGCGCACGCACCCCCGCTCACGCGCATCTCCCGCCTCATCGCGTGCGCCCACTACGACATCCCGCAGCGCAGCGTCCCCCTCCAGTCCTCGTGCCACGCCTTTGCGCGCGCCGTCCTCGAGAGCGCCCACGCCCTCTTTGACGGGACCGCCGGACGCCCCCGGTTCGTCGTCCCGAACGCGCGCGTCGTGTATTGGGTGCCGCCGGGCATGACGCGGGTCGAGTTGCTCGCGCTGATGGTCGCGACGCATTATACGCTCCTCAGAGATGAGCTCGGGGATATTGACGCGGTTCGAGGGCGGGGGATGATCGACCGACCGTCGTGCTGTGCGTGCGTCGTGCCGGTGCGCGGGACGAGTGCGCGTGCGGTGGCGAAGGCGGTGGCTGGCGGCTACCGGGTTTTTCAGGACTTGGACGGATGAGGATGGTAGGTTTTGTCCTTGTGTTTTCCGTCGAGTCGCTCTTCGTGAATGTTTTTAGGTTTTAAGGTGTATGTGAGCAATACAAGTGTCCAGCGACATTTGTGTTCTAGTTTCCAGCGGTCCGGCGTGAAGAGTTGTTGTGCTGGAGATAGCGCTGATCGAATGTGTCGTCGTATCGTACAATAGTTTAGACAAGGTCGTCATGTCCGTCGTGTAAAAACAAGGAAAACAAGGCACCGTACAACTCATACTAAAACAAGACTGTCGGAGGACCAATCGATCATACCCCAACACCGACGCGGCGACTGACGAGCCCACCATCGTTCCTGTACCTATCCACGTTCCTGTCCACACGGCCCCCATCCCAGCACCACTCGCAGCACGAGCCCATTGTTGAGGAGGCCCTTGCTAACACGTACATTGTCAAATAGCGAGAGGGAATGGTGTCACAGAGTCGCAAAAGGGTGGTTCTCATGTCGCCACCGATCGCAGGGCCGTGGTGCGCAGAGACAGCCATGGAGGTGATCTTTGACGGGATCGTTGGAACGCGACAGCCGCTTTCTCACCACAAGTTGTGCATCTCGTTGCGGCGGGCACGACGGGGGCCCAGTCGCATTGGTGGTCGCTGCGCGTTACGATGACGAGCTTGGGGACGTAGAATCCAACCAAAAGTGTCTTTTTCAAGTACCAAGCACAGCGCTTTATAGTCCCGGGAATACCCGAGACTGTCTGAATGCTAAAGAGGTAACTAAGGAAGGTGATGTAAGAGAGTAAAAGAAATGATAGAGTGTGGAACCGTAAAGGTTACCGCATGGGACCGGTCGCCGGTAAGGCCGACAAGGCCGACTGGCGCTTGGGTGTACTAGGAATAAAGATCGGATGAAGGCTGGTGCTCGGCCAAGTAATAAAGGGGAGATACGGGTTCAAGACAAAAGAGGATGTTAGTAGAAATGATAACGAGAGATGTGAAGGGGACCGGTCGAGGGGCCGGTCATCACCGGCAGAGGCCAGTGTCTACCGGTACCGGTGTATGTGGTCTAAGAACTCGGAACAAGAGTGGTAAGTGAAGGAAAGATGCCAGACATATAGGTAAGGTGGAGATCCCAACATAGGGGCGCACTGCACTCTACAGCGTGATGAAGGCGGCCTTCCATTGATGGCCATCTTTGATGCAAACATTGTTATACCCCCAACGGACGTCAAACTTGGTGAACAATTTGGTGTCTTTGAGTTTGTCAATGAGATTGGAGATGAGGGGGAGTGGATAGGCGTCGCGGGTGGTATGTTTATTTAGGTACCGGTAATCCTGACAGGGGCAGAGACCGCCGTCTTTCTTTTTAACAAAGAAGAATGGGGATGCTTGGGGGGAGTTCGAAGGGCAAATCTTTCCACAGTTGAGGTTTTCCTGGAGGAAGTCTTCGGTGGCTTTTCGTTCTTCGGGGGATAGGGGGTAAACCTTTCCAACTTTTGGGGTAAAAGAGTCGTCAAGGTTGATCTTGTGATCATAGGGCCTCGACAGCAGGACATGATCGGTGGCTTCTTTGGAGAAGACAGAGGCATAGTCGGTGAATTCTGGGAGAAGGGTTTGCTTCGGTTTCGCCTTCTCAGCGGCAGCGGTGAGTTCAGTGGCAGTGGTGATTTTGGATATCTTTTCTTCCAAAGGGGAACCTCTGTAAAGAAAACGGGATCCACATCTGATAATCTGGTGGAGGGTTTGGTTTGTATCCGCACGAGCTAGGAATTGGGATTCTTCCTCCCATCCGTTGTATTCAAAGAGTCGGGAGTCAGTGATTGCATTGACATGGGTTTGCCGAGGGGGTCGATGGGTGGGCTTCTGGAAATGGGAGTCGTGGCGGGAGGTGTTGGCGGTGTGGGAAAGATAGAGGTCTTTGGACTGGTCGAGGGATTCATCGATGGCTGGGTTGACGTCCTTGAGCCAGGGAAGTCCTAAGATTATGTTTTCGTTTCCTAGGGAGATGATGTGGAAGGTGACCTTTCGGGCAATACCTTCAATGTTGAGGAAGAGGGTAGAAGTGAAGCGAATTACTCCTTTGCTGTTAATGGAGTTATCGGCGTTCCTCACGTAGATGGGCTTCTATAGTTGAGTGGTGGGGAGGGAGTGTTTTCTTATGAAACCCCAGTTGAGACAGGAGATGCTTGCACCACTGTCAATGAGGGCGTGGGTGTCGATGGCTTTCAAGGTGTGCAATGGTTCGATAAGTTGGATTGGGATTTGCATAGAAGGGGTAGTTTTTACATTGATCGTAGCACACTTTACACTAGGGAAGACTTGCATCGAGGAAGTTTCCCGATCTAAAAATCCATGGTAGAGAAGGAGATCTTCCTCATATTCTTGTCTTCTTCGTCATCGTCGACGGGTTCTAGTTTCAGAAGGTCTTCCATGACCTGTCGAACTTTGGGTGCCCCATCTTTGTATTTTGGGCATTTGGAACTCATGTGTCTGGGTTGCCGACAGCGGAAGCAAAGTCCCTTCTCCATACACTTCTTGCGTTCTTCAGCGGTAAGTTTCCCGACTTTGATAATGTCCACATTCATGGCATCAGGGTCGCAAGCTTTGGTGGGGGTGGAGAAGGAATGGTAGGACTGATGGGCGGGTTTAGAGTTTCGTTTGGAGATTTCTTTGGCACGCTCCCATTGGGTCTGGAAGGAAATGGCCTTCTTGTACCAGTCATCGATGGTGGAGGGGACCATATCCATGGACATGATTTGACGCATGAGGGGGGAAGGGATTCCAGCGGAGAAGTATCCAATAAGGTCATTTTGATTGGTGATGCTTGCGAGCACTGAGTAGTTTTTAAAGTGCGAAATGTATTCGATGAGGGTTGGGGAGTAAGTGTTGTTCTTCCCTTTGGTCATGGGTTTGGTGGAAAGCCAGGTGATGGTGGTTCCAGTGACGTCGTGGTGTTTGAATGCAGTTTTGAATTTAGTGACAAAGTCGGAGAACGTGCCCATGGCTATGGTAGTTCCTGTGATGGTGTTTTGTCTGAACGTGGTGGCCCATGTGAGGGCAGATCCTTTGGTCATATAGGAGAGGGCGAAGGCAATCATTTTGTTGTTGGTGTCGTAGACTTTGTCATTGACGAGGAGGTAGAAACATACGGCATTCAACCATTGGGTAGATTTGTCATAGGATCCATCAAAGGCTTCCGGCGCTCCACTTCTGAGGGTGAATCGATTGGTTGTTCTCGGGCGCCTCACCATGAGTACCGAGGGTTGTTCTGTGGGTACAAAATGGTGGAGGACTATAGCGGTGATAGCCTCGTAAGGTAACTTTGACCTTTTGTTACGCTTGGACCGGGTAGGTATAGGCATAGACTCGATTGATCGTAAGATTGCCCTAAGGGTCATCCTTTAGGGGTTCAAGCGTCAAGACGGACACCAGGGGTTCGAAGGTTTCAGAGGAGTGTCGACTCAATAGTACAACGAAGACTAAGAGGGATCCAAAGCAAGGAGCAATGACCTTGGTATATTCGAGGGAGTATCGAGTAGGTCAAAGTTAGAGTTACAATACAGGAAGTACAATGGTTTATATAGAGAGGGAGAATGCGCACAGACCAAGTAACACCTGCCCTAACCAAAGGGATGCGTCATCGTAGAACGAGAGAGAAGGTGATGGAAATGATGAGTAAGGGGAACTATGTAATCAGCGCAAGAGAACTGATTGGTGGAGATAGAAGTCTGAGGTAATAGGAGAATAAAGGCAAAGAAAAGGTAAGTTGAGCAAACATGGATTGAAGTAAAGAAGCATAGTGGAAAGAAGCGATCGTAACAGTGTCGTGACAAAGTGGATGCCATTGTTCAATGGTTCAATGTGCATGCCAATGCTGTATGCTGTGGTATATGAACCTTGAGACCCTTCACGCCAAGTACTGGGGAGAATGGAATTAGGGAGTGCGGATGGAAAGAAGAACAGATACTCACCTCTAACAAAGACTTTACCGTGTGCCTTTCCTAATTTTTCTTGAGACCGGTATGCCTTAATCTGCTTAGCATACTTGTTCTGTTTCCATTAGTGTATTCGGCAGATAGTACAAACTGAAGAGAATGGAACACCTATTCTCTAGAGGAGCGACAGTAGGAAGTGACGTTAATGAGAAAGCTCACTAACCAGATATCTTGTAGTGGTGAGAAGCTTGAGTTCGTTTCACAGAGGAGATGATAGTGGAACGAAGTAAAGATTGAAGGAGGGCTAGTCCACTCCTTATATACTGGAATGATACAGTTTGTACCTGTATACATGAACTCTAATATCATGTCATGTGACTATGATAAAAGATAGGAGGGAGTTATGCTATAGACTCCCTGAAATAGCTATCTATGATGTCATAGATAGAGTGATAAGAACCTAGACCATAATGTCATCATATTACATAAGACGTCTAGACCCGGCTGTAATAGAAAAACAAAAATAGAATGGGTTAGACTTATCGTCTTATATAATTCTCAATACAAACATCAGACACACCATGTCTGAAGGACCTGACGGCTTTCCAAGCCTTACCACTGTTTACATCCCCAGCAAACGACATGTGTGAGACCTGCTCAGTGTCTGCCGAGGAAAAATAGCCTCATGTTTGCACACCTGGTATCTCTGTCATCCAAGACACAATCAGCAAGGCCACCTATATCGAGATCACTAGGACCTCGATTGCGCAGGGACAGGAAGGGAGTGCGATCCTAGTGGAGACTTACTAGGACTCTGGTAGGTTCTTGGTTATGACAAAGGAGTAACTTGAGCGTAGTGGGAGTGAGCTCAGAGTACTGATGATGGGGGAACGAGAACAAGATAGTTCGTTATTGAGACTGGCTGTAAGGCCAGTCTTATATACTGCTACAGTATGTACCTGTTTGTACATGTGGTGCAGTGAGCTATAATCAGATACACAGCCCTGATAACTGATAAGAGGGATAAAGGCCATTGGCCGATAAGGTGTATTGGTATCATATGGTGTTAGAATGACACCATAGATAGGAGATAAGAGTCTGGACCCATGATGTCATAACGACGTCATAGATAAGGGTCTGGACCTTCGTAATATGAATAGCGTAAAAGAGATCAAATGGAAATGACTCTAGAACCTGGTATTAGGATAAGAAGATCTGAATAAGAAATACCAGGATTCCCAACACTCCTCCTTGATGTTCATCTTATGACATTGGGTATGTGATCATAAAGACTGACAATCCTGGAATCTTGAAAGTCGGAGAGCGTTTCTTCCCTCTTGGAATTTCTGTTTTCCAAGGTTCTTCGTGAAGACGTCTGCAAACTGCAGATTGGTGGGGACATAGTACAGCTTGATCTCTTCAAGCTCCACCGCTTCACGGATGTAATGTTCAGGAATGTGAATGTGTTTTGTTCGTCCTTCCTGAGCAGGGTTTGAAGCCAGAAACATTGCGCCTTGATTATCAACACAAAGTGGGAGTGGACCGAGTTTGAATCCCAACTCTTTATATACGTTGCGGATCCAGCGAAGTTGTTTCACTATCTCTGTCATCCCGCAGTATTTGGCTTCTGTGGAAGAAAGTGTCACCCTTCGTTGTCGCCTAGACAGCCATGAAACAATGCCATTTCCTAAGAAAATAGCATAACCAGTGGTAGAATGTGATGTTTCAATGTCTCCAGCCCAGTCTGTGTCAGAGTAGGCACAAAGCCCATTTTGGTTACCAGTCGCTGAGTACTGAATGCAGAGATCCTTAGAGGATGAGAGATAGCACACGATGTATAGTGCCTTCTGCAAGTGTTCTTCCGTAGGGTTGGAAGAGAACTGCGACATCTTGATAACCGCAAAGGCTATGTCTGGTCTTGTCCCAAGCATGACGTATAACAGTGATCCGATGACCAACTGATAGCAACTTCGAAGTGAGACATCCAACTGATCTTGGTTTGGTCTCGGGTTGTACCTGGTAGGTAATGGAACAGAGACTTCTTTGCAGTTCTCTTGACCAAATTGTTTTATGACTTTCTCCACGTAGCGGGTTTGGTCAAGAGGCTCTCCAGCCATAAATTCCCCCCCACGGTCTGAATGTACAGAGGTGAGCGAGTGACCAGTGAAGGTTTCAGCCCAAGAAACCATAGTCTTGAAATGCTGTGAAGTGACATCTTTGTTATGGATGAACGCAACAAGCGAGTAACCGGAATAATTGTTGATGAAGGTAAGAACATAACGAGCGTGTGATTGTGGTTCAACAGGCATAGGTCTGACAAGGTTGGTGTGAACTAGCGTGAGTGGGTGGGAGGCTCGTTTGCCTGAAGGAGGGTAGGAACGATCGTGCATTTTGCCTAGTGCACAACCTTTACACGGTGGAATGGAATCAGGAAGGATGATGGATGGAAGGCCAGTCACTCTAGAGGGAGCTTGATGGAGTGCATTCCTGGACAGATGTCCAAAGTGTTGGTGCCAAAGTTCGTAAGAGTCTTCCTTGACAAGCGAATATGATACATGATCATAAAGACTGATGTTCGCGGATCCATGATTGAAAAAAACTGATGGTCACTGCAACCTTCTCTGGAGTAATTGATCGTGACTGAAACCAGTGAAGATTGTTCCTTGGAGATGAGGCAGCTGCCCGGATCACCAAGGTTCCGCTTGCGTTCCAGATTCTACTTTCTTGATCGTTGATAACACACCTATAGCCTTGGCCAGTGAGGGTGTTTACAGACAGAAGTCTGTGTGCTGCGTGTGGAGCATACCACACTTCTTCCAGAACGATTGGTTCTGATCCTTTGAAACTCTCCAAGATGATCTTGCCAGGACCATACATGGGTACCATCTGTCCATTTGCGACGGTGGCGGAGCGGACAGTTGTTCCTAGATGTGCAAAGTCATCTTTGAAAGGCGTAAGATGATCAGTGCAGCCACTGTCTATCATCTAGTGACTTTTGGTGAAACTCTTATCAAGATCTCCTCCTAGCGCAAAAGTGCCAGAATAATAGCAAAGGTCCTCGTCATTCTCAGAGTCGTATGGAATGGTTTCATACATTGACATCCGGTTTCCTATATACTGTGGGGTTTCCACAGGTAGGTCTCGTGACAGAGTCATGGCAGCTCCCTCAGGCGAAGCCAATAGGAAAGAGTCCATGCGATCAAAGTGATCTGTGGTGTTGACGTGACCACCTGATACAAGGCCACCAAGAGAAAAAGACACTTTCTTCTTCTTCTGCTTCTTCGTCACTGACGTCTTTCTTCTCTCATTTCGTCCCTCAACAACTATACTCTCTTCTGCGAGGGGTTCAGAAGGAGCTGTGCCGAAAGGGCTGACTCGGCCTGGCAACATTATTTTCTTCTTCTCCATCTGCATCCCATCCTGCGTGAGCGACTGTTGATGATGCATCTTTATCAACGTCCATGAGTTCTCCTTCTTCTCCCTCCAGGTGATCTATAAACCTAAAGAGGGGATTGTCTTTGAAGAGTGGATCGTCTTCATCAAAGACAAGTGGAGTTTCTCCTTCTTCCACCGATGCGTTAAACATCTCGACTTCATTCACAAACATCACCTCGTTAGCCTTACCCTTTCCTTTAGGGTTGGCTTGTTGCTGCTGCTGCTTACGCTGCTCATACCACGATTTCTTCTGCTGTTTTGAGGGATTTTTGGCCCTTGCTGGACCTTTACCTTTCTGGTTGTTAGGTCTCTGCTGTGGAGCAGGTCCAGAACCTTGTTGGTTCTGGTAACCAGATTGGTTTCCATATGGCAGTTTCTGGTAAGAATTGGTCTGACCCTTCTACTGATTTTGAGGTGGAGGGCCACGCCGTATAACAGTGGTCCTGTTGGCAGAAGCTTCTTCGGATTGTACAGTGGAAATCCAAGAGGCGAGTGGTCAACGTGTAGCCCGTAGATCTATCTCAGCAAGAATCCTGCTGGCTACGGTTTCAAGGTCAAAGTTGGCAACAGCAACTGTTTGTGTGATGGTGAAGGCGAGTGTGAACATGTTGTCGGGAAGATGGGAAAGAAGTATCATGGCGCGGAATGACTGTGGAAGATCGAGACCAGCTTGACATAACTGGTCGAACAGCTGTATAAGAGAACTGATGTTCTCGTTTGCTGTGCAGGGGTTAACCTGATTCCGCATAACCTTGTGGAAAAGTAAAAACTGCCCAGCAAGACCAGTGGTCCCAAAGAGCGTATGGAGTTTGTCCATAAGGGCTTTTGCCACAGAGGGGAATGTTGGCGCTGCGGTGCCGACAGGAGGAGCCCATGTATAGGTGACATGGTTGATGAGGGAGTTGTCGAGGGTGCTGGTGATGAGGCCAAGCACGCACATAATGTAGCCATATTTTCACGAGTCACACAGCCACCCCGCCCTGACAATATCACTATGTACACGGCCACCCCATGACGGGCCCGGCAATGTAATATAACTTCGTTTCTCAAGCAGGTGGGCCCCACCCTTGCAGCGGAGCCCCAATCTATGGGAAGGGGAATACTATCCTCGTCCAGGCCTGCATGAATAATTGGAGTGGGTGTG
>JBBPRK010001403.1:0-12491 GCA_038093075.1 Boletus patriciae | reverse complement strand
TTCACAAGTACATTTACAAGGGTCCAGATCGTGCCACAGTTCAAACAGAAGGTCATGATGAGATTCGTTGCTACCTTGATGCCAGATACATCTCCTCCACCCAAGCCTGTCACAACATCTTTGAATTCCCTATGCACATGGAGTGGCCAGCCATATATCGTCTTCAAGTCCATTTGCCAGGTCGGCAAAATGTTGTCTTTCGTGCTGAGGCCCACTTGCCAGAGGTGATCAATAATGCCAAGGACACTCAGCTGCTTGGATGGTTCAAGGCAAACCAGGACCCGGATCTCATTGCTGCTGGAGCGCATGACTATCTCTACCAGGACTTTCACAAGAGGTTTGTGTGGAACAGGCAATGTGCTGTATGGACTGTTCGTCAAAGATACAAGGCCATTGGACACATGTATTCCATTCCTGCCACTGCTGGAGAGGCATTCTACTTGCATACTTTGCTCACTGTGGTCAAAGGTAAGATTGCTTATGATATATACATGTCTTAGGACTGATCACTTCTCCACATAGGTGCTACCTCCTTTGAAGATCTTCGTACTGTCAATGGCCATCTCCAGGATTCCTTCAAAGAGGCCTGCCATGCACGTGGTCTCTTGCAGGATGCTAGAGAATGGTTGTTGTGTCTTCAGGAGGCTGCTCATTTCACCATGGGCTATCAATTGCACCGTTTGTTTGTCATCATCCTGGTGCATTGTGCTCCTGTGGATCCTGATCGCTTATGAAAGGCATCCAAGAACAACCTCTGTGATGATCTGAACCATTATCTCATTCACACCCTCCACATCCCTGAGCCTATCCAGGATCAAGTCTATGATTATGGCTTGCATCTCATAGCCCAAGACCTCAGGAGACATGGCAAGAACCTACAGGACTATCCATCCATGCCTAGACCATAGGGCAACTGGGGACATCAGGAGGGAAACCAGCTCATCAACAAGCAGAGAGCATATGACAGACAGGAGCAGCAAGCATTTGTTGACAGAGGCCTTTCTACCTTGAATCTTCAACAAAGGGCTCTTTATGATGCAGTCATGGACAATGTCATCCACTCCAATGGATCCATGTTTTTCCTTCACAGTGGTGGTGAATGTGGCAAGACTTACCTGGCCAAGCTTATTGCTGCTGCTGTTCATGCCAGAGGAGAAATTGCCCTTTGTGTTGCATCCACTGGTCTGGCCTCCCTTCTTTTGCCTGGTGGTCATACAGCCCATTCACACTTCAAGATCCCCATTCCCTGCCATGAACAGAGCACCTGCAACATCAAGAAGGATGACCTCAACCATCAACTCCTTCAGCAAACATCTCTGATCATCTGGGATGAAGCAGGCTCTCAGCATCATCATGTGGTGGAGTCAGTGGATCGCACTCTGCGTGACCTCCTCAATAGAGACCAACCATTTGGAGGTGTCACCATCCTGTTTGGTGGAGACTTCAGGCAAATCCTTCCTGTGATCCAGCATGGCTCAAGAGAACAGATTGTCCCTGCCACTCTCACCCACTCCAACCTTTGGGCAAACATGACTGTCCACTATCTCCTTCAAAACATGCGTCTTGGCCATGATCCTGAATCTGATGACTGGGCACAGCAACTCCTTCATATTGGGGTCACTGATGGGGACATCATCCTTCCTGAACATATGCACTGTGGTGATGACATGGAATCTCTGATCAATGCACTCTACTCTCAGCTTCTTTCCAACAATCAGAACCAACTCCTGCCTGATCAGTACTTTTTGGATCACACCATCCTTGCTCCTAGGGATGTTCAGGTTCATGACATCAACTCCACCATCCTTGATGCCATAGCACCTCAGAAGAAGATGACCTATCTCAGTACAGACTCTGTGACTGACACAGAATATGACTATATCCAGCCAGAAGTTCTGCATACGTTCAACCCCTCTGGATTTCCCCTTCACCAGCTGGAGCGCAAGAATGGTGCACCATTGATGTTGTTGAGGAATCTGGATCCCATCCATGGTCTCTACAATGGCACTCAGTTGAGGCTTGTCAGATCTACTCAAGGGGTCCTGGAGTGTTGTGTGTTGGGTGCAGTTGGCAATAACAATGTGGTGTTTATCCCTTGGATGGCATTGGACACTGGTTTGGAGGATTCACCTGTTCCATTTTGTCAGTTGCAATTTCCTGTCCACCTGGCCTATGTGATGACGATCAACAAGTCTCAAGGTCAAACACTGCAGCATGTTGGTCTAAATCTGAGTTCACCTGTGTTCTCTCATGGACAACTCTATGTGGCGCTTTCACGTTGTACATATCCCAGAAACATCAAAGTTCTGTTTCCTCATGATCCAGACCACCCAGTGAATACCACAGTGATGAATGTAGTTTGGAATGAAGTATTTAGAAACTTGGAATTATGATTTGTACTATATCTTTTACCACTTCACTATTTAAAAAGGATATAACAACAAAACTTGGATGATTGTGCCAGAGGCACAACAGTGGGAGGTAAACCCTTGCAACAAAATTCACATGATTGGGCACAACAGTGGGAGATAAACTCCTACAACAAAACTTGCATGATTGTGCCAAAGGCACAACAATGGAAGGTAAACCCCTACAACAAAGTTCATATGATTGTGCCAAAGGCACAACTGTGGATGAAAAAGGGAAACAATATAAAGCCTTGCACTTCAAAAATAGCACTAAGCGTGGTCATAGAAACATAGGATTAAGCCTTGTCATAAAAAAGTCGCATGATTGTGCTGAAGGCACAACAGTCGGGTGAAACGCGCTAGTCGAAAGGGACTGGGGGAACCTGAGGGTGAGCCATGCAAGGACACAAGGAAGCGGATGTTACGGTTGCTCTCTAGCACCTAACATAACAGACTTAGTCGTTTCATTCTTTTTTTTTCTTATCTCTTGTCTTGACTGATAAGATCTCCCTTTAGTCTCATGACAGCTACGCTGCCTTCGCACCAGGCTTGTGCCTGCCCTTTACCTCGTGCAGTGCACGACTTCCATTTAACACCAAGTGCTGTGCACTTCTATGCTTCTTCATTCATTTCCCACCTGCCTCATGTTAACCTTTCACCTTTTATTAAGGCAGTGCCTGTTTTATGGCAGTGCTTGATGCACACCCCTTATGCATGTCTTTCATAAAGGCTGCGCCTTCTCTTCCATTCTGCCACCGCCATGCAGTTGCATCATGTCTTCCTTCCATTTCATGGCTATGCTTGATGCATGCCCCTAACACATGTTACTTACATACTTAGTCTATGTTCGGACACGTATCGGTAGATTCGATACAATCATGTACAAACCCCCTAAGTAGTATATAAGGCCTAAGCTGCCGCCGGAGAACTTCAGTCTAGTTCTCCTGGTCTTTTCCCATAAAGCCACCAGATAGTGACTCCTGATCCAATGCTAGTGCCTTGGACAGTCATCTCTAGTCTCAGTTGCCAATAGACCGCGCAGCTAAGTCACCTTCAACAGTCACTTTGACTAGTGACCTTGCCCCTAGTTGGATTCCCTAAAGCACGGTAGACCGGCTTGTTGGGTTGTTTCAGTGGAAGTTTGGAGGAGGACGGAGAGAGTGGAGGGGGAGGTGGGAAGGAGAGGAGAGTCGGGAAGACACAAGGGACTCACTGGCAAGGATGCGGGGGTCGATATCAGGGTCTGCTGGAACAGGGAGGACGTGTCAGGGCGAGGGAAGGAAAAAACAGGAGAGGGTCGAGAGGCAAGGGATGACAGGGGTAGCGATGAATGGGAATTGAGTTGAGGAGACGGCACCGAGCTGACGGACACAGACGGAGAGAACGTGGAGGAGGGGCATGCTGTTCAGGGATGAAGGAAGTGACAAAACATTGTTATATTGACACGGGTCACTATGAATTTACAGGGACGGGATCACAGGATGAATACAAAGGATGTAAGTGAAGTCCGGGTGAATGGTCGGGCGGAACAAGGAAGAGCAGCAGGGGGGAGAAGGAAAAATACGGGCACACGATGGCAAAACGGCAAAGAAACGTGGGGACGAACCAACTGCTCACGGCATGGAGTAAGTTTCCTTAGCGAAGCGCTCTTCATCATCCTCGTTGTCCACGTTGTCCATGTCATCATGGGGGGAAAAGTGGGGGCTGGCCCAGAGCTTCTTGGAGTCTGGAGCACGATGGGTGGCTGGAAGACGGAGACGAAACGCAGAGTGAGACATGTGGAGAGAACATGGGGAAGGAGTTGGACACTGACAGGAGTCCTCGTTGACAATGGGACACTTGAGGGCCTTGGGTGGAGAAGGAGCAGAGGCGACCTTCGCCTTTTCCTTTTCCTTTCCCTTTTCCTTTCAGCGAGTGGCTTTAGCAGGGGGAGAGGCTGGAGGGGCTGCTTGTGATTCTGAGGTGGAAGGCGTGATGACGAAACGATGCATGAAGGACGAAATCGGATACATATGACACGAAGAGGGGGGCTCTTGATCAGTATGGAGGTCCTGTATGGTCTTCGTGATGCCTGTGAAGGGAGAGTGAAAAGGCTAAACATGAAAGTGAAGCGTGTTTCATGAACTGTCGACGTTGGCGAGACTGCCATCAGCAACGCCTAAAAAGGAAACAAGGGTTAGTCCAGAGAATGAGATTTCGAAGAAGAAGAAACCAAAGCAGAGCACCGTGGCGACAGTCTCACTGGGGTTAGGCTGAGAATATACTGCATTCAGACACCGAGGGATGATTGCGGTGAAACGATATCACATTCATCCCAGAAAAACAATGCCGCAATCGGACACACCTGTCATATTGTGGGTGAAAGCAACCGTGGTCACTCGAGATTGTACTGCAATCGGACGTGTGGGTGCGAGTGCGGTGAACCTGACACAACTATCTCACATGAAACTCACTTGTGTCGACAACTTTGAGTTAGCACAGTATCCAGCACGATGTCATCAAGGCCAGGGTCGAACAGGTCCGGAAGAGGGGAGCTGTGCGGGTTGTTGAAGTCCATGTCGTCGTCGTCAGGAGGGGGAGGAGAGGGTTCATGAGGCACATCCCTGACTGATTTGGTCGACTTTGCCTTTCCCAATCTGGACTTCTTGGACATGGATGCGACTGGGACTGAGATTTGTGTGAATGAGATCATTCTTTCAACGAGGGTCAGACACCGTCTAGCTCACCGGAGTCAGTCCCGTCCTTCCAAAAGATCTTCACACTGATACTTTTGAGAATCTCTGCTGTCTTTGATGCAGAGAAAAGACAGGAGAGCGTCTGGCGGGGTTTGGGAGGCGGGTCTCGGGTGGCGTCTGTCTCTTCGTCAGCATCTACGTCTCCCATGACAATGTCAACATTGTTCGGATGGAGGAACGTGAACTTGAAGTTGTGCATGGCCGGGACGGTCTCTTCTCCCGAGTGGAGCGTCTTGTAGGTGATGCTCCTGTCTCTGTGTTCGTATGTGCTGTAGACAAGGGCCTGTGTGAGACGGAAACGTTCAGCATCGTCGCGCACACAGGTTCATGTGAGCGCACCCAGACAAGGTCCTCCAAGAGCGGGGATATTTCGGCGTGGACAGATTGAGGCTTCTTGGTTGGCGCTGCGAGCTCCTCTGGCTCCCATGCGACAGGGCAGGACTGGACTGTGTTTATGACACTCTGGATGGCCTTCATGTCGGCCTTGAGGACGTCCTCGTCTTGAGTGCGCATGTTCTCCTCCACGCTGCTGAACGTGACCTTGTCCGTGCCAGAGGCGTTGACTTTGATCCCGTCGGGCCACATGAGCAACCTTGTGGCGGGTCTGTCTGGGCTGACGGGCAGCCCTTCTTGTCGGCCATGGAGAAGAACACAATGCACTCCAGCGAGCAACGTAGGTAGACTGCGGTGCTGGAAGGATCGGAGAGGAGGGCGGGGCGGTAGGAGAAGATGGTACAAAATTCGGCGATGGTAGCGGAGATGGTGTCCTTCTGCTTGCGAGAGGAGCTGGACAGCCTGGTGTCAGACCAAGGATTTGTGTGGAATTTGAGGAGCTTCGTGGCACAATTGTTTCCGACGGGGGATTTGTGGAACTTGACCTGTCTGGACCACGAGGAGATCCAAGGGACGAGGGGTCTGACGGTTCTGCTGGACAGCTTCAAGGTGGCCTTGACAAGCTCGTCAAGGAAGGACACCTCTGCGCAGAGTTCCTTTTGGAGGAACGTCTCTGGATGACAGGGAACGTGAGCGATCAGAAAATTGGAGTGCTGGAACACATACTGTTTGTGTCGTCCAGAGACCTCTTGGGGACAGTGGCCTTGTCTGCCTTCTTGTCATGAACCTGCATGAATTCCTTGAGAGACTTGGATGTCTCGGGATGTGCTGGCATCAAAATATTCTTGATTTCGTCCTCCATCTTCAACAGCGCTGGGAAGTTCTGCATCAGGTCCCAAACGGTCTGTGAAGGGTGGTGATAGTGTGACAGGGTGCACGTAGTATGACGTAGTCGACAAACTCATGAACTTGACGGCAGTGGGCATGAGGTCGGGGTTCAGGTCTGGATGTGCACAGAGAGCTCTCATCATGTCCACGGTGGGCGATCCGATCTTGCACAAGGCGCCAATGATCTTCGAATTGTATGTCAGTGGGCTGTACCATGAGGATATCTACGAATGGGGACAGCATGCAGACAAGAGACATTACATTTCGCCACGATCAAATGTTGGTGTCCGATTGCAGTGACAGGATGACTGTGAGCATCGCCGCATTTTGACAAGGCTGTGATATTGTGGCAGAGAAAAGACACGACGCACACCTCGTTGAGCACGCTAGGGATGCGCTGCAAATGTTTGCTGAGTGTTTTCCAGATGGACGCTGTCATGAAGGGCATTAATTCTCCGATTTCCAGAGAGGCTTCTGACCTTGTCTGAAGCACAAGCTTCACCTTTGAAGCGCAGTTCGCCCATGCTTTCTTCATGTCTGCAGAGGCCGTGGATGACTGTTCTTCGCTCTCCATCTTCACCATGGTCGACTGCAAAAACGCCACCCTCTCCTGAGTATACATCTGGTATTCGTCTGTCCACTTCGAAACGTCACAACCAAAGTGCACAGACCCGCTGTCTCTTCCCTGAGTCTTCAAGAAAATAGTGTTGATGCCTCCCCTGATGTCGTTGGTGATCGCTGACTGCATCGCCGTCACCAAGTTGAGATTCAACAGCCAATCCAACAGAAAATCCTGGGCATCTGTCTGCGCTGCCTGCGTCAATCTCGCATTCGCCACGGTTGTCTGACACTTCTGGACGCACTTTGCATCCCAGTCAATGCTGTTGAAACAGAGAGAGAGATGTTCTTTGAGGAACACAATGATCGTCACAAAAAGCTTCGCCGCGCGCAAACGTCAGCACGGACAACTGACTGACAAGCGTGACGAAATACTCACCCCGCTGTGTATGGAGAGGAGATCCGAGGTCAAGGTCGAGATCTTGAAGATGTCGGAATTTATGTAGTGCGTCAAGGGGATGTCGACGATCATCTCCATGAGCTTCCACACGTAGTCTTGCTGAAGCAACTGGGTGATCCTGGAGCCCTGCGTGTCCCATTTGATGGGCAGGACCTCGCAGTCCGCCCACATCTTGTCAGTCGCTTTCATCATGGTGAACGTCTGTATGATGCCTTCTTTGGCGGTCTCCTTGTATGCATAGAGGCGTTGATTTGTGGACATATGAATGCTGATGGCCTTGTCGACGAGATCTTGGGCGTGCGGATGTCCACGTCAAACGAGGGATAGAAATCGAAATTGGAAACATCGTGCACTCACCTTCATCATACAGAGTGACGATCCACAATCTGCCCATCTTGACCAAACCCATTGCATGATCGAGCGCCTCCTGTGCGCGGTTGAGCTCCTCTTCGGTCGGAGCATCCTTGGTCAACTTCTCTCGTGCCTGAATCTCCCTCAACCCCTTGGTTGCCCTGCTGACCAGCACTTGCCTCTGTGTGATCCATTCATCCAGCGCCGCACAATGGTGGTATCCTCCCACCATGAGTATCTTCAGGAGATCCTTGAAGTTGACAATGCTGTTGGCATCGGCAGGAGGATCCGTCCTCAAACGAAGAAGGGGGAGGTGAGAACTGTCTGGCTTCACATTTTCGAACATGATCGAGGACAACTTCATCACAGTGCTCTTGTCCACCGAGGCCACGCTGAGGATGAGAGGGATGGCATGGTTGACGTTGAAGCGGTCGAGGCCGTTCTCGTTGAATGAATCCAAGAGCGTCTTCTTCTCGACGTTGTTCAACTGTTGTTGATTGTATGTGCCAAACACGAGCTCCCTTCTGATGATGTCGGTCCGGGCATATCCGATCAGCGCATTCTGCGCCTTCTGCTGTAAAGAATTGAAGTTCTTCATATATTGGTCAATTCCAGTGACCGCCTTCACTCCCATTTCGACGTTCACGGCTGAGGACATTGTGGTGTCGTCCACATTGTTGGCAGCAGCAGACTTCCAAGACCTCCTTGATTTTCCTGACCCCTTTCGTTTTTGGGACGGTGACATGATCGATTTCATAATGAAACGTCGGTTTGGTAGGAGATAGTGTGGTGCAAGAGATAGTGTGGTGTGAGAAGTGTTGTTGTTCGTAACTGAGTGAACACCAGTCGCAGCCACAGGACAATGTAACCCACAACCCAGGAGGGGTGCGAGAATATTTCCCGATTAGGGTTGTATGTTGACACCACGGGCCATGCGAACATATTCCCCGATTTAGTTGGGCAGCGACCTTGTACATACCCAGCTGGATCGCCGCCCTCGACTGATCCCATCAGATCGAGGTGTTTATAATGTCAAGCCGCAATACAACAGCAGCATCCAATTGCGGGACAAGTGTCACGCTCGGCAAATGGCTGACATAATCTGATCAAGTGCCTATTGAAACGGCAATCCACCTGATCGTCATCAGTGATTGACATCGCCCACCACCACCCATCACTGCCCACCACCCACCACAATGATATAACACAATTTCGTCCTCCAGATATCCATTGACGGAGCAATACTTCGAGCACGATGATCTGTGTTCGACGTGTGTCAAGGCTGGTGCGGTGAGTGAACCACTTGTGTGATATTGTTCCACTCACATCACGACAGAAATGCATGGTACGTTATGCTGCCAACAAGGTAGCGAAGAAAATCACTCGTTGCAATCGCTGCGAGAATCGCAACAGGACCTGCACGGCAAGCGAGCTCCGAATTCAAGTTAGGCACTCAAAACACAGGTTGACTTGGCAATCGTCCTGACGGCTCATCGTGTCCTCGTCCTCTTCATTGGGCAAAGAGGACGAGTTGAATTTGAATAGAAAGACACTCACGATGGAACTTCCGCAGTGGACCGGAGACGATGGACTCCCGATCGCTGATCCTAGCAGTGTTGAGAGGAGCGATAGCGAGGTGAGTGCCCGCCATTCCTGCATTTATGAAATTTACATTGTGATTTACTACCTTCAGGTCCCAGATAGCGATAGCGGTGACGACGTGGGGTCTACACCCAACGCCTTCACTGTCGTACCCGCTGGGACAGCCCTACCCCATGTCCGTACAGCGACCTCCCCGCCGACCACCCCAGTTCGAGGTATCCACCAACCCGTTCAAGTACCGCCCACCCCTGGGCCCAGCTCTCACCCCCACCTGCCATCTGGTTTCCCGGTCATGCCCATTCCGTCTACCATACCATGCTCCCGTCCTCACACATCGACACCCCTGCCTGCTGTGGTACCCCCAGCGACAGAGCACCCAGATGTGTCTGCGTCGTCCATTGTTGAAGAATATGGAGACAATGAAGACAATGAGATGGATGCTGTGGAGGACATGAGGACACTGTTGCGCAAACTGATACAAATCCACGAGGGTTACTTCCTTCATACGTTAGACGTCCTGTATTGCATGGAGGCATTCTTGGGGGGAGGACAAGAGTAAATAGTCGTCATGTCGTAAAATATGTGAGCGCTGCACTGAGACACATGCGTGGAAATGTGGCGAAATCAATACGACTGTTTATTGATCATAGAGCCCACGTTGTAAACATGCCATGCGTGCATCGCCACATTTCTCAATCGTTGGCATATTGTGGTGTTTGCAGAGATCTACACCCATAAGAATTTACCACAATTGTCTTATTTCTGGCAGTGATCAGTCGTACATCCATGTATATATAGAGGGTTGTGCTGTTAATTGCGCCAGACAACGACAAAGAGACCATATTTTCAGCAATGAGTAAAAACACTGCAATGACGCAATAATGTCTAAATGCGGCAATGCTGAACGACACTTGTCATTGTACATTTGAACACTCCTGTCGGATTGCGGCATTTATCGCACCGATTCCTGTGTGGACTATGCCTCTATTTCCCTTTTCGCCGCATTTGAACTGATCGATGCCAGTGCAGGTATTTACACTACTACAGTACCTGGCGTCTGCGATCCATCAGAGCTCACATACTCGTACTCGCTGCTTTGCATGGTCGTTCAACGCTGCCTCGATGGTCCTGCAACAGGCCCAACTTCCATCTCCTCCAATCGTAACTGTATGATTTTCCCTCTCCGCACAAAGGCTCTGGTCGGATGCCTCCGGTGCTCAGGTGACTCAGGTAGCTTCGTTTCTTTTCTGTCTTCATTCGGAGTGAACATTCCCAGCGTCTTCAGTATGTTGTTCGTGTCTCAGCAGATCCAATACCGAGCGAAACATTTCATGGCCTTCTTGCTCACACTGCACCTTTGTGTCAGCACTCCCTTGCACTTGTTCCTCGCCATCGAACCCACTTTAGATCTCGCTTTTGTCGACTCTCCATGGTCGAATCCTCCCCCCACACCTCCCACATCGTCTTCCCTGGTTCCCTGTCGTACAGATCCAATGCGATACACTCCCCCAATATACCCGCTATCTCCTGTCCGCTTTCCACTACCCACTTTAGAATCCAATTCATCGTGTGATCCACGTGGAAGGGCGCATTGTGTGCTCATCTGTCTTTGCAATCCAACAATGCCACCGTCAAACTTCTACATTCCAGGCACTGGAATGCCCTCGCTGTGATCTCCTTCATCATCATCCTCTCCCCCCTGCTCTGTCTGTACCATGCACACCATGCCTGCATGATGCACGTTCCACAGAACATGTGCTGACATTCTGCGTTGATTCTGCTGACATTCATTATAGCTCATCGTCGGTGTTAGTGACTTACACGTCTCAATGACGACTCACATCGTATGCCGACATCTGACCACCATCAAATCAACGTCAGTATGGTGTGTTCGATGTATCCACACTTACATTCCACAGGTGAAATGAGATTTGATGATTGCATCGAACACGTGAATCTTCCCCAGGTCATTGTTCGTCATCTCCTCTTCCCATGGTGCCTGCATGTAAACTTCCACAATGTCCCCTTTCTCTCCCAAGTCAGTTACCTGTTCATGCCATCGTTCTGCTGCTTTCGTCTTGCTTTTCAGCTCGTCATTCTCTATCTCCAGTGCCGAAATCTTCGTTTCCATGTCGGTCTTCTCTGCATCATCGTGCGTTTTCTTCATCTCCAAGTCTGCGATCTTCGCTAACAACTCCCTGTTCATTCGCTTCATCTCCTCATATGCCCCCGACATCTTAACATCTGCCGTCTGAATCTCCTTCCCCTTCCCCTTCTCAAGCTTTTGACTGCTCTCTGGTACCACAACTGCTTCATTGTATCAAGATCGCTAGGACCTCGATTGCGCAGGGACAGGAAGGGAGTGTGATCCTAGTGGAGACTTACTAGGACTCTGGTAGGTTCTTGGTTATGACAAAGGAGTAACTTGAGCGTAGTGGGAGTGAGCTCAGAGTACTGATGATGGGGGAACAAGAACAAGATAGTTCGTAATTGAGACTGGCTGTAAGGCCAGGCTTATATACTGCTATGTACCTGTTTGTACATGTGGTGCAGTCAGCTATATGCGTATACACAGCCCTGATAATCGATAAGAGGGATAAAGGCCATTGGCCGATAAGGTGTATCGCAAGAATGATATCATATGGTGCAAGAATTGCACCATAGATAAGAGATAAGAGTCTGGACCCATGATGTCATAATGACGTCATAGATAAGGGTCTAGACCTTCGTAATATGAATAGCATAAACAGAGATCAAATGGAAATGACTCTAGTACCTGGTATCAGAATAAGAAGATCCGAATAAGAAATACCAGGATTCCCGACACTCCTCCTTGATGTGCATCTTATGACTTGCGGGTAAGTGATCTAAAAGACCAACTGTCCTGGAATCTTGACAATCTAGGGTACATGATTGAAAAAACCGATGATCCTAAAATCTTGAAAGTTGGAGAGCATTTCTTCCCTCTTGGAATTTTTGTTTTCCAAGGTCTTCGTGAAGATGTCTGCAAACTGCAGATTGGTGGGTATGTAGTATAACTTGATTTCTTCAAGCTCCACCGCTTCACGGATGTAGTGTTCAGGAATGCGAATGTGTTTTGTTCGTCCTTCCTGAGCAGGGTTTGAAGCCAGAAACATTGCGCCTTGATTATCAACG
>JBBPRK010001402.1:0-12514 GCA_038093075.1 Boletus patriciae | reverse complement strand
TGGTGGATTATAGCACCACCTATATAGCACTCGTAAAAATTCTGTATGCTACATAGTCCTCTGTAGCAAGGCTTTGTGCAATATTTACTACAAAGCACTATGTAGACTACTTAGTAATGCAGTTGCTAAGGGCCAATATTTTTTTTTCAGATGTAACTGAGGAATGCCTCACCCGATGCGACCACAAGCCGCCATACCCATGGCAGCTGGATGCAGCAGAGGCCTTTTTCCTTGGCCTCGACTGTGTAATTATTGCAGGAACAGGCTCAGGAAAGAGCCTGCCTTTTGTGATGCCTTCAATGCTCGAGATCAATGTACAGAAGGTGTTAGTAGTTCTCTCACCTTTGAATGCACTCGAAGTTGATCAGGCAGGTGAATTCAATACATTCATAATGCCAAGCTCACCCAGATTCATTTCATAGGCTGAAAGGTGTCGGAGGATGCAACTTACTGCTGTAGCTGTGAACCATGCCACGTACACTGATGAACTGCATCGGGTAAGCCTGCAAAGTCATGAATTAGCCTTACATTGATTTTCGGAAGGAGCTCAAAGCTCAGAAATATCAGATAATCTTTACCTCCCCCGAAATGGCCATTTGCAATCCGAGATTCAAAGATCTCCTTTGCTCTACCAAGTACAATACCTGTCTTATGGGTATTGTCATTGACGAAGCCCATTGTATAGTCCAATGGGGTGGGGACTTTCGACCTACCTATGGCATGCTTGACAAACTTCGATCATTTATCCCCCCCAACATACCTTTGTATGTTACATCTGCAACAATGACTCCCGACGTACTGTCGGAAGTCTGCCGACAACTACATATTGACCCATCAAATAGCTTTCACTTGAATCTCGGTAATGATCGAGAAAACATTTACCATGAAGTGTGCCCCATCCGAAATGGCCAGGACTTTGCTGCACTCGACTTTCTCTTTACAGGCATTACATCTGTTGAGGAGATGGAGCGAGCCCTCATATTCGTCAATCGAGTCGAGGACTCGCAATTAGGATGGCAGCGCTCGCGAGAATTACTGCCGACGCACCTGCGAAGCTACATTGGGTTCCTTCACTCGCGTTGAGCCGAAGGAGCTAAAACTGATGAGTTAGCAAAGTACAAGAGAGGCGAAACAAAGATTTTGTGGTTGACCGAGATCGGCGCGATGGTTCGTTTGAGTCCGTTCGGGTGCTGGGATGATCCAAGCCTCATTTGATTCCCTAGGGTTTAGATATACCCGACATGACCCTCACAGTCCAGCTTGGTGCACCGAAGTCGTTAACGGTTTGGATGCAGCGGGCGGGCAGGGCGGGCAGGTCACCGACAATTCAAGCTTGGGCGGTCTTGTTGATCGAGGTGTCAGCGTTCAAGGAGATACGAAAAAACAGCTGTGAAGAAAACTCAGGCTCAGAAGATGAAGGGGAAGAAGATATCGAGACTAAAACATACCGAAAGAGGATTGAAACACACTTGAGGGAGTATGTCGAGACGACGAACTGTCGACATGATGTCGCTGACAAGTTGTTCGACAACCCTCCAGGTAGAGGTACGTAAATTGTGGACCATGGTGTTAGTGCGGGTTGTCACTCTCTCACGTCTCATCGCTAGTCATCAATCCTCGTTGCTGCGACAATTGCACGGCGGCCAGCCCACAGTTCGAAGGCTCAAGCGGGTTCACTCCACCGACGAAGGTGGAGAATGAAACAGACTCGGAATCAGACCCAGGTACTCAACTTGACCCGAAAAAGGTCAGCTGACGCGCCCAACAACACCTACAAAATGTTCATGCCGCTCTCGTCTCATGGCGCCTCAAAACCGCCACCCGTGACTTCCCATTCTCAAGCTTCACCTCTGCCATGATCCTTCCTGATCCTATCCTCACGTCCATTGCATCAAATCGCCGCCTCGCCACATCTCACGACCTGGAGACCCTTCTGTCCGTCGAGTGGGCGTTCCCGGAGCATTATGGCGACGAGGTCCTCAGTTTGGTGAGGGCGATGGACGATGGGGATTCCCAGCTGCTCGAGATGAAGAAACTTGTGGAACAACAGGCCAAGCGTCTTGAAGTCGAACGCAGGGCGGCCGAGAAGGCGGCCGAGGTCGAGAAGAACAGGCGTTCATGCCTCGTTTATCACACAAAAGAGAACTGCACGATCCTGGGCACAGGATGGTATTTTTTTTTTCGCCAAACCCGCTTTACTTGTTCACCTACCTTTCGTCTCATTTAGCTTTGATCTTCAAGACCTCAAGCCGTCCACGCCAGGGACCTCGAACAGTCTTTTGCCTCGTTCCCCCGCCCCTCATTCCAACAGGTATGTTCCCTCTCACGCAGATTTGTCCCTAGCTAATATCTGTTGTCCCTCAGACCCATAACCACATTCCCAGTCACTCCGACGCGTGCGCGCTGCCATTTGACGGTACAACGCACCCCCCTCTCACCCATCAAGTCTCTAATGCAGCCGTCACTCCCTCCCTCGGTACCAACGCTCTCGTTTAATATCTACACCCCCCAGCATCCCCCCGGCACCCAAACGCCGTCACGCAAGCGCTCGCAACAACGCACACATGCCATGGAGGGCAACTCAAGGGGGAAAAGGTCAAAATTAGCATAGATTATCTACATCACCATGCCTCCGTTGTAGCACGTAGTAAGTCACGTTTCTTCCACCACCATTCGATAGTTTCCTTTGTGCCTAGTCTAATCGCCCCTTCCGTGACTATGTCCTTTGCAACATCTGCCCTTGTTCGTACGGTCCGCCCTGGTTCTGCTATATGTATGTTTGAGCTGACATATGAGTCCTCGAGCCGGTTTATATCCTTGGCCTTGCTCGGGTCTGTGTGAGAGACACCACGCCAGAGTGACCTAACTTGTTGCTCGAGATGCTTCGACACTGCTCGCAATGTCGGGATTGCAGGACTTCGCACTTTGAGTACTTCCCAAGATGCATTGGGACCTTGTACACGATCTGTCACCTGCCAGATTCCACTGGCATGTGAGTCACATCCTTGGTTTTAACTGCTAGACTCGCTTTGATAGCTTTTACATTGTGTTCCTGTCGCTTGTCGAGTGGTAAGAAATTATTTGGCTGTCCTGTCATATTGACCAGCCAACACCGCCTTCGAACGAAGTCACTTTCAAGGAGAAATCAGTTCACTTTGAACAAAGGTCTTGATGTTGGTTCATACCAAAGTTCAGGTGGCCAATCATTATGGAGGCATTGTAGTAGCTCGAGAACCTCAACAAGGTAATTGGAATTACCTCCTCCTGCAAAACGAAAAGCAAGGTGAGGAAGTGTGGCTTCCATGACCCCAACATCACCACTGTGGGTGGCATTATAGAGGTCAATATATCTGAGGACATCACGATTCCACAAGATTGAGTTTCGCAGGGCCTGGTCATGTTCTGCTTCAGGCTGTGAGTCATGCAAGTCAATGGCCTGACTAGAAGCAAGCTTGGTGATGATTTCCTTGGCAAGATCAAGAAGCTCCATAGGGGATCTTGTTTGTAACTCCTCGAGACTTTCTACCTTTGCAACGACCTTCCAGCATGCATGGAAATGAGCTGCTGCAACATGGGAGATAGCATCATGAAGATGCTGGTGAAAGGGACCTCGAGTCTGCACCGCATTCAATCCCTTCTGCTCGAGAAGGGTGAATGCATGCATAAGGCCCCGACCTGCTGTGGTGCCAAGGTATTGCTTGTGTAGGGAGTTAGCAAATGCCATCAATAGATGAAACCAGCCAAAGTTCACGACCAGCCAATCCAGTCGTTCAAATGAGTTTCGGTCCTGGGCCCGGAAGCCAAAAAGTCCCCGTAAGCGAGCTGCAGTGAGCTGATCCCCAACCCAAGGGATAACCCGATCAATGCCTGTCTTCTTCATCTCATCTTCAGTGTCAAGTTTGATTTGATGGAGCACCGCAGCAATGACATTAACATTCCCCTCATAACTTGCCTCCTCTAAATGCTCAGTTCCAAGCATGAACTGTCGAGTTACATATTGCTTCCCAACTGGAAGCTGATGAACTGGCTCTGGACGACAGAAGATAGGATGGTCCCTGTTGGAATATGTGGCAAAATTGAACTCAGTGCTGTCCATTAGGTATTGGAGCATGAGAAAGACATCACGATCATGCTGGGCTGGTGCAGCAACGGAGGCAAGGTCATAGATCTTCAGTGCAGACAGGGGTGTCTTACGCCCTTCGAAACGAAACTCTTGAAGTGTTCGGTTGCACAGGGGGGGTTCAGGAGGGGCATTGGGCTGAAAGAACAAAGTAGATGCAGTACCAGAGTCGAAATGACTTTGGTTGTCAATGCACTGTGCAAAAACACGGAATGGAATGTTGACGTTATCGTGGGTAACAACAAATGGATATTGGTGAACCCAATCTTGCACAGTCTTCATTTCATTCTCAGAGATTGTCTTCAGCGCACGGGCTGACCACTGTTGGCTCATGGTGAGACCAAAAGCACGAAGAAGGTCGATCGTCTTGGCAGGAGCTCCTTGCGAGCGGAGAAAGGTGGTCACCATCTTCACAAAGCGGTTGTGATGATGCGAACGAGAAAACATGATCTGGCAGATGATAGAGAGGATGATCTGGGAGATATAGGATTATCAGACAGCTACTAACTTGAATATCTAATTTATTGCGCACAAGATTGGGGACTTTCTTGGTGTTGACCAAACACTGTTCGTCTGTCTGGGTGAGTCGCGCCAACAATGACCAGAATTTTGGGGTGCCGCCAAAGCCAGGACTACTGAATTTCAAGATAAGATCTTCGAGGAAGATTCCTGTGAGCTCCTCCAACGACAGATCCTCTGCGGGGCAAAGCATCACTGCTCTGATCCCCTCAAGCTCATTCTTGATCACGGACTCGACACACGAAAACGCGAAGCGTTCGAGTGGATATTTGGCTCCTTGGGCACGGCGATGGGTGCTCGTTTGGGTGCGCGGGGGCTTGTGCCATCGGGACAAGATCGACGGCAACTCATTGCTTGTCATTAACGCTGACCGCTCGTAGCGAATTTTTGAGTGGGTAATGCAGTCTTGATCACCCCAGCTCAAGAGGTCGAGGAATAGAGGGAGATTGAGGCCAAGGGAATTCATGTAATGAAGGACGGACGCGATCTTGGCGGCGGCGTTGGTTCCGAGACCTTCTCGTAGCTGGCGCGTGTGAGCGAGTTGGATCGGGGGAGGCGGCGGTTCTTCATCCGGGGGTTGCGAATCCTCGTCGTCGAGTTCCAGGTCGGAGTCAACTTCGTGCTCCAGGCCCCGAGGAATATGCCCACTCGAGAATGGGCCGAAGAGGTCGTCGTCGTCAGATTCGTCAGCAAGATGGACCATAGTAGCTTGCGAGTAACTCGAGCGCGCTGATACGACCAGTACACTACGCACTATGTTACTCGACTTATCTGGTTATCAAAAATATTCTAATTCAAAAATTTCGTCACAGTAACGTCACAGCGTGACTGATGGGCTCGTCACGGGGGTAAAGTCTCCAGACGTTTCAGGACGCGGCTGCAGCGGGGTGTCAACCCCAAGCGTCCAAAAACGGCTCTGGTGACGAGACTACGAACGGAGTGCAGTGACAGCTATCGTTTGCCCCAGACGTGTCGGTTTGTCTCACCACTCTTTCACGGACAGCCTGGTACGAGTGGTACCCCGCATGCCTACTGTTTCCCTGGCCCGTCACCACAAGTATCCGCTGGAGACGTCCGAGTCAGTGACATCAGACTCACCGTCCCCACGTTCAAGTTGCTGTTATTTCGAAGTTCGGATCCTGCAATCCCGACAAATGTGGAAAGCGTATGCATCTTCAAGTGCGGCAATCCCCCCTCGAGGGCGCTCGAACCCTCATTTTCGACGGTCAGCAGTGAACGGAAACGGAAACGCGCAACAGTGCTTTGTAAAGATGAAAAGCACCCGCCTCCGCCGAGCCTTACCGTGACGGGCCCAGGAAGATAGCAACGAAGCGCGTTTTTACTCAAGTGCTGCCACTGCTACCCCGTTGTGGAGCCACACGATATTTCGGGAGGTTGTCCGAGTTTGACCGTTGGTGCCGCCGGTACGTAGCACAGTCATTTTATTTTGATCATCGCATACTCGGCGTTGGTTCAGTGGGCGCTTCTATCCAGGCATGGGGCTACAGTATTAAGTGCATCACCACTGTTTCTGACAAGCCGGATTACTAGATTGTACTTGATGTTCCACAGAACTTTACCCGTTGGGAAAGCATCTACATCGCAGCTCTATCCACTTTGCGCCGAGACACGTGCGCCCCCCAATAACTACACGGTCCTATCAAACGTGACACTCGAATATCCGATGCTCACCGCTGCCATACTAGGGAACGCGAGCCCATCTACGGATAGTATCAGTTTCTATGATGTGGCATTTCGGAGATGTAATCTGAGGGAGTACACATGAAAGGTATCGAAAATGAAAACCACCAAATCATTTCTCTCAATAAATAAACCATGCCAATGCCCCGAGTCAGTCATTGTACTTTATGGTGATGTTCTCGGAAGAAATCGATGTAGTGACCACAGTTTGGCCGTTCTGGACAATGTCAACGAGACTGACATTACTGCCATACGGCGCATAGTAGGTCCCATTACTGGACGCGAGAGCGTTTGTATAGGTGAGCGTGCCAAAGTCGAAAAGTTGACCGATGGTGTCATCGACGAACCACACCCCGTACTGACGGCAAAAAGGTACAGGCCCGGAAGTCAGAGTCTTCTTCGCTGTCTCGTTATTGGTCAAATTTTCGATTGTGACATTGGCGGAAGTCGTGGTGAGCAAGGCGACAGTGACTCTGATGCTGTCGCCAGCAGATACAGTGGTGTCTGATAGATTCGTCAAGCTAGAGTTGTTCAATTGAAAATATGCTGTTTGTGAAAGGAACGGTGAGACAAGCGACAAATGCGTAGCCAATTATCTCCTTACGAGTGTATTCGGATTGACCATTGGGAGCGACAGTGAAAGCGACACCGGCATATAAATCGGAACCGGTTGGACAAGAGAAGCCAATCGCGGCGACAGTAGTAGCCCCGGTCGAACCCGATGCAGTGGGGACGGTGAATGTTGCGGTGACTGAGTCGAAAGCGACCTAAACAATATACGGATGAGATCGATGGCAGTCGCAGAATAGCCCGTGGAAGATGCTACGCACATTACTAACGGCGAGGACCGCACCAGTGAAATTTGCGCAATCGGTGACCTGGGGTTGAGAGCGTGCAATGTTGCCACCTATCCCAGAGGGAACAGCCAGAACTGCAGGAACGAGAAATACGGTACTGAAAAGGGCGGCGTTGAAGAACATAGTTATGTAATAGCAGGGACTGTCGAAACAATGGGAGACATACCTCGGGCTTTTGTACCAATTCCGCTTCACCCAAGGGACACATTTGAGACAAGTCCACAGGAGTGCACGGATACAAGTCTTGCAGGCTTGATCAATCACGACAATCAGTATCGCCTTCAAGTCTGAGGAGCGTCGTGCACGGCCTGGTAGTAGAAAACACAGGTTGGATCGTCAGCCGACGCAAGATGCCACATAGCCAAGTCAAAAGGACGTCGGTTAGGGGAAACTGTGAAGAACAGTTGTATCAGAGTCGCAAACGAACGTCGAATAGTAAGATCAGAAATGCTATACGTTTCAGAACGACAGCACACCGATGCTGTGAGGGTCGCTGCCGCATCCGTGTTGTCGGGTACCGCTCGAGCCTCGAGAATCGTGCGGGTTGGTCGGTGTTGTACATACTAGCGGAACCACATGATCCCACCTCGGCTGGAAATTGGAGTTTAGCGACTTCAGTGGGGTGAGGTAGGGTGCAGCGGAAACTTGGTGAGTTCTAACTTCTCAACAAGACAGGCAGGAGCCAACGCATACCATACACATATGTCGGCTCTGGCATGTAAGGATTGTCTTTGGCGGCGCCGGGAAGTGGCGCGAGGGAATTTCCCCCGCGCCACTTCTCAAAATAATATCCCGCGCTCGTCTGAGTCAGCGTGTGGACTCGGAGTCTCGGACTGCAGCTCGTCGTCAGATTTTCAGCTATTAGTCTCCTCACATACACACTTCTTGAATACAATGCCTTCACTCCTAACATATTTTCCCTTCCTTTTCATCACTATGGCCGACCCAAGACTTGGACGACTTGGACCTCAGGGCCTCATAGATTCACAGTTACCCCCAACGGTCTCAAAGTCAGCTACGGCGAGAATAATCAGCAAGCAGTCCAAACGCTTGTGGCCCCAGAAATGGACTATAATGAAGACGAGGCTGAGGGATTGGCGAACAAAAGAAGAAATCCAAGATAAACTTGCTGTCGAACCCGGTGCCTCTGTCTAGAACTCCATAATCCCATGTTCATCGACAGACGCCGATCACAGAAACAAGTCCTTTCGTTTTTTCATCGAACTTTGTACTTTTCACCCAAAGGGTCCACAGAATCACAGATGGCACCCACTCATCCACCTTTCACCTGACACTGATTGCTGCCGTGGACTATGTCCCTACTGATCGTGTAGTCAGCTGGAACTACGTTCCCAGCCACACTGTCACCGGTGCTGTGGACTACGTCCCCACCGATCGTGCGCTCACTGCTTCCGGGACTACATCCCAACTGGTTGTCTCTACTACCGCCGCCGTGGTTTCACTCACAATGTTGATCGCTGTTCGTCGGACTACGTCCCCACCGATCATGTATTCATTGTTGCCTCGATTGAGCAGCAAAAAAATATTCTACGACAAAATAAATAAAGAAGTACTCCTTGGCGAGGCCGTGAGGGAGCCATAGATATGACCAATGTGACATGCAATCACTTCAACCTAGAGAGTGAGTCGAGAGCTGTCGAGGGTGATTTGGACCGCCAGAACATAGAATGGGCGTCCAACGAGATGCCAGACACATGGTACAGCGAAGAATGTGCGCTGCGACTCGAACCATGTCGAAAGTCACTGGCTGCTGCCAGCAACGAGGCGAATCGGCACCAGGGATTCACGCACAGGTTCAGGCCTTAACCTGGATGGATCGTACCTGAGCTGTACACACCACCCCGCCAGGTGTCCCAGACGACCCTGTCCAGGCCTTTCAACCCACCGCGTTGACGAAGACGAATCAAGGCAAAAAATCCTAGTAGTAGGGACTTCAGCCGAGGTGCACGAGGAAGCACACATTCGAACGTGCCCTATCGAAATCGGATACATTGCTCATGGGCTTGTATGGAGTAGAAATCGTGTAGGGGTGATCTCAAGGCGCGACACGCGAGCCCGAATTCGCTGGAGTCGATCAAGAACGATCGCGTGGACCTCGACAGCGCAACTGCGCACCTGCCATTTATGGTCACCGCCTGCCAGTTCGGATACACGAATATCCGACGCTCACCGCTGCCATAGTAGTAAAGAGCACGCGTCCATCTACAGATGCTGTCAGTTTCTATGAGTCCAGATACGAGTCACAAAGAGTTATGTGGCATTTCGGAGATGTAATCTGAGGGTGTACACATGAAAGGTATTGAAAAATCGACAAGCATCAACAATAAATAAACCATGCCAGTTCCCTGAGTTAGCCCTTGTACTGGATGGTGACGGAAGATCCGTTAGTCGAGGCAGTGGCCACAGTTTGGTCGCTCCAGACCATGTCATAGAGCGAAGGGCTACTGTCATACAGCGTATAGAAGGTCCCATTACCAAACGCCAGAGCGTTTGTATAGGTGAGCGTGCCAAAATCGATAAGTGGATTGCTGATGTCCAGGTCCTCGAGGTACCACACCCCCTGCTGACCGTAAAAAGGAGAGGTGAAAGTCAGACCCATGTTCGCCGTTCTCTGTTTGGTCAAATTTTCGATCGTGACATTGCCGGAAGTGGAGGACACGGTGACGGTGACGCTGATGTCGTCGCCAGCAGATATCGTGATCTCTGATAAATTGGCCTGATTGGAGTTCAAATTATACACGGCTATTAGTAGAAAGAACGGTGAGACAAGTGACGAATGCGTAGTCAATTATCTCCTTACCATTGTATTCGGATTGACCATTGGAAGCGACGGTGAATGCGACACCAGCATATAAAAAATCTCCGTTTTCATTAGCGACACCAATGTAGGCGGCGCCAGGAGCCGAGGTCGGTGAACCCGAACCCGATGTGGTGGGGACGGTGAACACTGCGCTGACCCAGTCGAAAGTGACCTAAACAAGATACGGATGAGATCAATGGCAGTCGCAGAGTAGCCCGTGGAAGATGCTACGCACATTACCCGCGGAGATGGTCGCGCCAGCCCAATATGTGGTATTAAGGACCGGGGGCTGAGAGCGTGCAACGTGGGGAACTATCCCGGGGGGAACAGCCAGAACGGCAGGAACGAGCAATAAAGTACTAAGAGGGGCGGCGTTGAAGAACATAGCGATGTAAGAGCAGAGACTGTCGAAACAATGGGAGACATACCTCTGGGCTTTATACATTCCGCTTCGCCCAAGGTACACATTAGACATACGTGCACAGGAGTGCACGGACACGAGTCTTGCGGGTTTTGATCAACGACAATCGGTATCGCCTTCAAGTCTGAGGAGCGTCGTGCACTGCCTAGTGGTAGAAAACACAGGTTGGATCGTCATCCGACGCAAAAGGCCACATAGCCTAGTCAAGAGCTCCGAGTCGTCAGTCCAGGGAAATTGTGAAGGACAGTTGTACCAGAGTCGTTGACGGATGATAGTTTGGTCGGAATTGCTATACGTTCCAGAATGACAGCACACCGATATGCTGTGAGGATTGTAGCTATATTGTTGCGCTTCAAGGGTACTAGTTCCTGGTGACACGTCTAATCCATCCGTGGTGTTGAGCATCGCTCGAATGATCTGAGTCAGTGCTGTACATACTAGCGGAGCCACATGCCAGTGATCCCATCTCGGCTGCAGTTTAGCGACTCTTCAGGGGTGAGGTAGTCCCCGGGTGCAGCGGGGGGCGGTGAGTTCTAACTTCTCAACAAGACAAGCAGGAGTCAACACGTACCATACACATACACATGTTTTCTGTGGCTTTCCAAAGTCAGGTGAAACTAACAGACTACAAGGATCCTGGAAGCAGTACTCGGAACGGACTGCAGCTACCGGTGACAGCTGTCGTTTCCCCAGACGTGGCGGTTTCACCGTATCCATGTCTCACCATTCCTTTCACGAACAGCCTGGTACGAGTGGTACCCCGGTTTTGCCTATGGTTTCTCTGGCCCGTCACTACAACTTGGTGTCTTCTGGAGACGTCAGTGACATCGGACTCGGACGCACCGTCACCGCGTTGCTGTTATTTCAAAGTTTGAACCCTATGTGGAAAACGTATGCATCTTCAAGTTGAAGTGGGCGCTTGAAGCTTCATTTTCGATGGTCGGCAGTGAACGGGAACAGAAACACGCAACGGTGCTTTGTGAAGACGAGAAGCATTTCTGAGCCCTACCGTGCCTGGCCCAGGAAGATAACAACGAACGCTGTTACTCAGGTGCTGTGACTACCCCGTTCAATGTGGAGCCACACTGCCGTATTAAGAGCTTGTCTGACTGTTGGTGCTGGTACGTAGCATATATCCTTTTATTTTGATCATCGCGTACAGCGTTGGTTCAGCGGGCCCTTCTACCCAGGCAGGGTATCAAGTGCATCTCCACTGTATCTGACGAGCCGGATTAACTTTATCTGGCCCGTCGGGAAAGCGTCCGCATCCGAGCAGCTCTATCCACTTTCAAGTCGCGACGAGCTTATTGGACGTCCTATCCTACTTACATGGACAGTCGGCCTCGGTTGCTGGGCGTATTTCCGACGCGGTGGTGCGACGGGCAAAGGAAGAGCTCAATGGCATATGGGTCCCAGAAGATTGCCTTCGTGTGGTGCGGATCGGGGGGCTTGTGCTTATACCCGTTTCTGTAACGTTGGCTGGCTTCACGACACAGTACGTCGACGGGACGATCGGACTGGTGATCAGCCTCGTGTGCCTCTTCGCCAACGGCGTCAGCGTAAGTCGCTTCCTGGACATCTCCGACACTGATTCGAGTATCCATTAGGTGGATATGACTCTCACGCCGATTGGGGCCTGTACCGTCGACATCATGCCCGGTAGGAGTGCCGAGGTCACGGCCGTATCACGTAAGTCTCCGTCCTGTCCAAGGGGCGTGCTCTCGATGACTGATGAACCGTTGTTTGTGTCGTTTACAATTAGGGTTTCCGAACACTGTTTCTCGTGCCTGTATCTGCGCTGTTTATACCCTCTGTCGAAACCATCAATGTCGCCGCGACAGCTCCACGGGTTTGAACATCCGTACGTGTCTCGTGGTCGTATCTGCGGGTCTTTGACGAGCGACACATTTTGATTTGGCTCACGATTCGATGAGCCCATGTAGTCACTTTTGGTAGAGGGAGTCGACGAGCCTGCTTGAAATTTGCCCGATCGGGTCGGATGAGCCCGATCGGGCCCGGATTATGTTAGGTGCCGAGAAATATGGCCAGGCCCAACTATAGAGTCTACATGTAAC
>JBBPRK010001401.1:0-12526 GCA_038093075.1 Boletus patriciae | reverse complement strand
CCATCTGTGAGGTTGGAAAGGGCCTTTAATACTAGGGGGCCTGAGGATGAAGAAGATTTGATGTGGTAGGCGAGAGCAAGGTCTAAGGCATTGATGATCACTGGTTCGGGAACAATAGAGGCATTAACATTATCCAAGGAACTATTGACGAAATCACAGCAAGGCAAGGCATCGAGGAAGGACATTCCAGACAATATCAAAGTCCTGAAGGAAGAGGGACCAACAAGCTTGGCATCAAGATAATTTATGGGGATCTTTGATATAAGAGAGATTTTTGTGGTCGGTGATGATGGTGACAGGGTGTGAGGTCCCTTGGACGTATTGCCTCCATTCATCAAGCACAAGGATGACAGCAAGAAGTTCATGATCATAGATGTCATAGTTTTGTTCTGCAGGGATGAACATTTTTGAGAAGTGAGCACAAGGGTGCACATCTCCATTGATGTCATCTTGAAGGAGGATGGCTCTGATGGCAAAGAGAGAGGCATCAGTCATGATTGAAAAGGGACGGGTGATATTAGGGATGCCAAGGACAGGTCCAGAAGAAAAGGCAGTACGAAGGGTGTCAAAAGCCTTTTGTTGGAGTGGGGTCCAAGCCCACGGTTGGTCCTTGTAAGTCAGAAGGTTGAGGGGGGCAACAACATGGGAAAAGTTGTGGATAAACTTACGATAAACATTTGTGAATCCTAAGAAGGATCGAATGCCTTTGACAAAGGCAGGGGGTTTCCAGTCACGAATGGCAGTCAACTTGACAGGGTCCATCATGATTTGTCCTTGACCAATGATCATGCCAAGGAACTCCATCTTGGGAGTGTCAAAAAGATATTTGGAAAGCTTTAAGGAGAGATCATGTTTGTGGAGGCAAAGGAGTACACATCGGGTGTGTTCATGGTGAAGGGTTAAATCTCCCTGAGTATTCAGGCGTCCACATGGTGTCAGAAGTGACGTCACCGAGATCTTTGAACTTACTCGAATTGGAATCCAAGATGTCGATTACCATGGCGGTATCCGCAACATGGGTCTCGTTCGCTTTACCTTTCCCCTTATCCTTCTTGCCTTTACCACGTCCTTTCCCCTTCTTTCCTCCAGAACCCTGGTTGCCAGGCTTCTGCTGCTGCTGCTTCTGCTGGTTGTTGGTCTGGTTACCAGATGGCTTACTTCCGGGTTTCCCAGTAAGTTTCCAACAGTTCTCTGTCACGTGCAAAGAGCCGTGACAGATCTTGCAGCGAGTAGAGGGATTGGCCTTCTTGATAGTCTGGCCTTTTGAAGAGGAGGCGGGTGCAATACGGTTAGCAAGAGAGGTGCTTTGTCGTTTCGACTTAGCTAGGATCATGGGGATTAGCTTGGCGGGTGTGAAGTCCATTGTGCTAATGGTGTGGATGGCTGTGGTGATGAGGCTGGCGTAGTTGTCCCCTAAACCAGTGCAAAGCAACATAGCCTGGAGGTTATCAGGGAGAACCAGTCCTGCACTGGCTAACCGGGCAAACAGTTCGACAAGGTGGGCAACCTCGGCCGATGGATCTCCGCCCCCCAGGCGCCAGTTGATGATGTCCCTAAAAAGATAGAATTGACCGGTTGGGCCGGTCGTTGCGTAAAGGGTCACTACATTAGCAAGGGTGCGGAGAGCGAGAGAGACTATGGGTGTCCTGTAGGTGGAAACGATGCTTGGACGAAGGTCTTCCTTCATGTACAGGGAGATAACGCCGACTGCTTGGTAGTCCGAGTCAAACCAGGTGTTTTGTTCATCTCCCATGGCAGTAGGGCAAGTGGATACGCCAGATGCGATCCTCCAAACCTTAAGCGTCATAAGGAACGACTGGATGGTTGCCAACCAGGCGTGGTAGTTGGAGGTTCCCTCCAATGTGAGTATGTTTCTGGCAACACTGCCGGCAGAGTCTTTAGACAAAGACATGTTTCAACTAAAGAAAACCAAGGAGAATAAGATCAGTAATGTCCGGATTATTAGATGCTGTGAATGAACCGAGAGGAACAAAAGGAGTAAAAACTGGAACATAAGAAGAATTAGGAGTTGGAACCACGGCAGGATCAGAGTCACTTAGAATTCCAGAATCCATTTCATACTCGCTAGACCTGCTCTGGCTGCCAGAGTCACTAGAGTCATCACGGTACATATTAGGTTCTGGATTACCTTCCATTTGTTCTTCTAACTCAATGAAAAACAGATTAGGAAAATAATGCGGGTTGCCCGCATCTAATCTGCTTTCATTGAAGTCAAAAGTTTCATGAGAAAAGTAAGGTAAAACCAATTCAGAAGTGGCATAGTTTAATTCGAAAAAATTACTTAAAAAGTTCAAATGGGGCACTGCGAGGGACAGCGGCACATCGCATGCGTATTGACCTCCTAAGGATGCCAAGAGGGGCCAAATGTCGGGCACGTTTTGCCTGAGGATCTCCAGAATCGCCATTCGTAGGGTTACCCATACGGGCGACTGACCCTTGTGGGTCGTCTGGAGATCTTGCACGTTTCAGAGATGGTCTAGCCACCTCCGGTTTGGCCTCCTCGCCCATGGCGGCATCCCTAAAGATGTCAGATAGCTCAGAGAGGGGTGGTTCACCACTGCCGCTACTTGCCGATGTGCTCCACCTAAAAATGGCAGGTGTGCTATGACCACTACTGCCTGGTGAAGGCAGGAGATCAACAATGATCTGGTCCACTTCCTCGAGGTCTTTCTCTAGTTCTACGATCCTCTCGATGAGGGGATCCTCTGCACACCCTTTAATCAAAGCTAAGTAATCGTCATGTTTCTTATGCCAAGCAGTCCTCCACATGTAGTCGATTGCCTCATTCCACTCGGAAGTCTGAGGGATGTCCCAGTGTCGGCAATACCATGCCGACTCTTCCCAGGCCTGGACTCTTAGGGGGTCAACCCCCATAATGTCCAGTTCCTGGTCAGGGACCACAATGGTTTCCATCGGGAGAAGCGTCGTCTCATGTGGGAAAGAAGGAAAATAAACTCCTAAATAACTCTGCTGTCTGGGAAGAATATCATCCCCTTGAAAATGCAAAAAACAATTACGCTGGTCCAAACTGGGAAAACAAAACCCATTGCCCTCCAACACCGACGCCAATTCCTTACCCTCATATGTGTAGAGGATGATTGACTGACCTTCAGGCTGCAGTGGCAACCCAAGGTCGGCTGGGTCGACAGCATGCCGTCCTGTGTGGTTGTTGTTGGAGACCGGATACCTGGCGTCTTGCCAGTTGTTCCACTCGAGCGGGTGCTGGTAACCGGTGTTCTGATCGAGGGGGAGGTCTCGGATGGTGTTGACCCAATGGTCGAACTCCATCCACGTCATGTCTTGGAGGCACGTGATGGCCTTGTATTCCGGGTAAAACTCTTGCATGGCTTTGTATCCCTGCTGGACTGTTAGCCCTAGTCAGAGGCGGCGTAAGGGGAGTCTGGTTGCTTCCAAGAACTCCTCCACCTCGTCGTTCATCATGCGGATCACGAGATATAGGGCTCCACTGATGGCATGAGCCAATTCAGCGTCCATAATTATATTTTCAGAAAGAGGATCTTCCGGAGTAGTCCCTTGAGGACTATCCGAATATCTCCTTACGATCCTTGGTAGACCAAAAGGTCGGTTACCCAAATTCAGCAAAGGGTTCTGCGCAGCCTCTGCTAGAGGCTGCGGCGGTTCCAGATAAGGAGGAGGAGCGCAAAAGGCCGCTTCATCCACCACATTTGGTATACCAATGGCGGGGACATCATGATCAAAACAATATCACCAACATATAAATTGTAATCCGGAGGTAAGTTGCGTGGATTTATTTCATGTCGATTTAACGATGTTGGGATCACCTGGTATGCCAAGGTGTGGGTCGCGTCAGTTGTCCGAATCTGAATCCCTATGTGATGACGCGTAGCATTCGTCACATACTGAATAAAACTCACGTACGTTTCACTAATGAGGACTACAGTTAGGGATCTGGTAAGCCAAGGATTGCCTAGTACTATAGATCCTACAAGCTCCAACATGGTTAGACACATATAAAACATCGCATGACTCAAAACAAAGAAAACACTCAAGCCCGAGAAGATGTTTGGCATTCTATCAATCAAAGGACTGACAGTTCGCTTTGTATCAAAAAGACAGCAAAGCATCCTCTGAACTTAAAGTCCAGAAATGAACAAACCAGTGTGCAACACTGATAAAGTTCAGGGGCAACGATGACCAAAACACCAACATGCAGGGCTCATAACCTTCTGGAAAGTGAAGTGCCAAATGGCAACTAACACTCTCCAAATGGAGGGGTACTGCATGTGGTAACCACAAGCAGTAATGCAGAGGAAGAGTCCTGTAAGAGAGACTTACTGGACAGGTGGCTCGAGCATAGTGTGTAGAGAAGCGAGGGCGGAAAACCGATATTATTAGGAGGGATAAGCCACTCCTTATATACTGGAACAAGTGAGGGCGCAGCCTCACTCTCTGTATGGTAATACCAAATACAGTGGTCCTTATCTCTGGATCAGAAATAAGAGCACGTTATGCTATAGGTTCCCTAAATAGCAAGATAAGAGGGAGTTATGCTATAGGCTCCCTATGAATAGCTTATCTACGATGTCATAGATAAGGAGATAAGGACCTGTCTCATAATGTCATCATGATTATGTAAGATGTCTAGACCTGGCTGTAATAGAAGAGCAGAAGTAGAACGGGCTAGACTTAGTGTCTTATCATATCTAATCTCAATAAATTCTTCTCAAGAACACCTTAGTCGGGCACTATATATTGTTAGATATCTTGGATTGACCAAGAATCTAGCTTTACTTTTCAATGGTGCAAACCATGACAGGTTCTTAGGATACACGGACAGTGATTGGACAGCTAATCCGGATGATCAGAAATCCATCACTGGATATGTCCTTTTCCTTGCTAACTCCCCTGTCTCATGGTAGACCAGACGACAGAAAACTGTAGCACTGTCTTCCACAGAAGCTGAATACATGGCCATGTCCGACATGACAAGGCAGATATCTTGGATCAAATCACTTTTAGGCGAAATTCATTTCTCTATACCGAAAGTTCCGCTTTACTGTGATAACCAGGGAGTGATCTTTCTGGCAACAAACCCTGCCCAGGAGCAATGATCTAAACACATTGAAATATGCTACCACTACATCCGAGAATGTGTGGAAGAAGGAGATAAGATCAATCTCTTCTATATTCCAACTAGAGAACAGATCACTGATATTTTTACCAAGAATCTTTCACCAGTCGAGTTCGAAGACATATGCAAAGGCCTTCGTATGATTTCCTATTCTTCATAATCTCGAGGAGGAGTATTGAGATTAGATATGATAAGATGCTAAGTCTAGCCCATTCTATTTCAGCTCTTCTATTACAGCTGGGTCTAGACGTCTTACATAATCATGACGACATTATGATTAGTAACTCTTATCTCCTTATCTATGACATCATAGATAAGCTATTCATAGGGAGCCTATAGCAGAACTCCCTCTTATCTCTTATCAGAAGATAAGGACTACCATATATAGGGCTTACCATATATGTACATGGTCTGTGCGCAGACCCTCACGGTATATAAGGAGTGGCTTGTCCCTCCTAAATACAACAGTTTACTGCTCTCGCTCCTTTCACAACTACGCTCGAGCCACCTGTCTAGTAAGTCTCTCTTACCAGACAATCCTCCTCTGCAGTACTGCTCATGGTTACCACAGGCATCACCCCTCCGTTAGGAGAGTGATAGTCGCTGTCCGGCACTTCACTTTCCATTAAAGGGAGATTGGGGGATGACGAACGAGAGCTGCTGATCAAGAGACCATCATACTGGGTGTTGTCGGGGATAGGTCATGTCGTTGACGATGTTGTAGGTGTCGAGGGTAAAGGTGACATCTGCCATCAATCAGAGACCGCCGCAATATCGCTGCAGAAATTGCCCACCCGAGGTGATCTGTGCGAGCAACGAGGACAAGAGCTGCTTAAATATGGGACCATAGTCGCCATGGACCACCTTGGTGGGTGGGATGATATTGTCGCAGATGGGCAAGGCGTGTCTCATGGTGGTGGTTGGCAAAAAGGAGTGCAGTATCAGAGTGCGGCTTGTCACATGTCCACCACATCACGAGCCTCCTGGTTTTCTGGTAAGGCCTTATAATTAATTTCATAAGGCCTTTTAAGCCCATTATAATGGTAGGTCTTCTGGAAAATGAGTGTCGGACAGTCAGAAATGACAAAGATCACACGGCTCGGCAAGGGTGGCCAAAGTTTATCAGTTAGATCAACATTATGCATCCCTTGTAATGGTAGGTCTTTTGTAAAATAAGTGTCAGACAGTTAGTAAAGAAACACATCACACGACCTGGTGAGGGTGGCCAAGGTTTATCATTTTGGTGGGTTAGATATACCCCCTATAATGGTAGGTCTGTGGAGAATAAGCGTCAGACGATTAGGAAAGGCACACATTAGTAAAAGTTGCATTGATTTATTAGTACTATGGAGGATTTAATACATGTTACTTTTACATTTTCCGTCAATCATCAATTTTCTGAAAGCCTAACTTGGGTGTGTAGACCACACTGATACAAGGCTTCGATTGTTTGACGAGAGGCGCCATTGACCCAGGCAAAGAGTGTAAACAGTGCTGCAAAAAAAAGGCTATAATGCGAACATTGCTTTGCAAGCTGTGAGATACTAGTAACAACAGCGCACACCTTGAAAGAAGGTGTGTCGATTCACAAATGACGAGGTAATTAACCAGTACATACTGTATATCCTGATTTTATTTTATTTTTCTCTTGTGCATGCTCTGTCTGCGAAGCGACTCGTAAGACTCGGTAGAGGGTCAGACATAAGTGGTTAGTGATGCTGTCCATCGATGAGACGAAGTCCCAGTTCTTGAGCAACTCCAGGGTGATCGAATCGATAGTTCCTCGCAGTGCGATCTTCACCGCATCCATCTTGTCATAGACCTTTTTGACTACCAAGTCAATTGCATGGGGTTCCATCCAATCAGAAAGCTGTTGTCGGCCTCGCTTATCTTCATATATGGTGTCAAGGAGTTTTGCTAGCTTTCCACTGTTCACACCTTTCGGAAGTGTGTATATTCGGTCTCGGTGTGAAGCATGTTCTGGTTCATTTGGGTCGAAGATTTTGATTAGGAAGTCAAGCAGGGAGATTCGCCCAACCTGAAGGATCTCCAAAGCACATTGAATGCGCTCCATCGACGAAAGACACTCCGATTGGCCATATGAAATGTCCCTGATGCTTTTGCATGTGGTGTTGGCATCATCCGAGCGCATTTTCAGTTCCCAGTCGTGTCTGTTGATGTCAGAGTAGGCAGGGGGACCTTTTGACTGAATACCGCCTTCCATATCCTGAGCTTGAATTCATGCATGATATCCACGACCAGCATCAAGAAATGGTTGAAGTTGAATATCTGGAGTTTCGTGGCAAAGGCATTTTGGGGATAATACGATCAGGGCAGAAGGTCCCAAAAGGAACCACCAGACAATACCATAATCGGTACAAGGGACTCAGAGTTGAGCAATCATCATACTGCAACACCATCAACTGGTTTGCCCTGCTGGTATATAAAGTCCCTCGCTTGCCTAACCTTATCCATGGCATACACACCAAGCATGTCGACGCGGAGCTGCGAATCACAAAGAAAGCCAGCATTGTCAAGCTTTGCCTTCGGGACTAAACACCGAGGACAGATATATTCGCTCCCATCACAGATTGTTGCCAAGAGAACTCTATGTCGCTTGGTATGAGTGGGCATAAGTATAAAGCAACAACGACTTACTTCTCAGGGTAATCTGCCGAATATGTAAAGATTCTAGGATAGAGCCGGCAAAAGATACCATCGGCACATTTCAACACTATGCCGTGTTCATATGCATGTAGAAATTCATCGTCTAGAAGGATATCCCAAACAGCATCCATGAGTTCCCGCTGACAATGTGTTAGTAAACTGTGGGTCGCTGATTTCGTAAGTTCCCCTGTAGTGGTGATGAAGTGCGTGATTGTGTCTGGTAACTGATATCATATGGATTAGTGTTGTACAGTAGTCCACAAAAGCTATCCACCCACCGAAGGTATGAAGGCAATGTGGTGACAGGCACCAGATGAAGGCTGAGCCCGGACGTACTTCGAAACATTTCCAAAGTACAGATATATGGGCCATGCTTTAGCTGTTCCAAATGATGCCAGCATGGTAGCGTCTGACGAAAACATCATTGCTGCAATAACTTTCTCGAGCTTGCAGCCGGGTTCGCTTGGTCACTTTTGCAAGTCATCGTGAGATTTCAGCCACGCGTCAGAGGTGTATAGTTCATCGAAGACTTGTTGCTCGGTTCCACCGACAGGAGGTTTCCAAAAGTGTTTGAATGGAAAGAGGTGAAAATGTTTGGCGTTCAGGGCAGCAAATGCGGACTTCACGGTACCCATTAACGGACGATAGAGGAAACTGTTGATGGTGAATGTCCGGTGGTATCCGGTGGTATGAAGGGTCCGAGTGGGAACCTCAATATTTATGTCAACTTCCTGCCAGTCGTCAGATGTAGAAGTCGAGTTTCTACACTCCACCTCGAGGACTGAACTCTGATTAGCAACCCTGAATTCTGAGAGATCTTCGATTTTGAAGTCATCGGCGAGGAGGATGTCATGAACAAGGCGATGGATCTCCTGCTGAGACTTTATAACGCTTCCCGAGTATCTCCATTTCATGAGTCTGTAAATAGACATGTTCTGGAATGGCCACGGGGGAGGCGGTTCAGCACTTGTTTCCTCTGGTGTGGGAAATGAGGGTTCGGGTGGCTGGCGTCCTCTGTATGTCAAGGCATCAGGAGTAATGAACATGTTGGGATCGTATGATGGCCGATGCGGATACTTTCAAAGTATCCCAAAGACGTTCAAGGCTATACGGATAGTATCGCGGACATGGAGTATAACTCTTCATATCACTGGTGCAGAATTTCCTAGAGGCATTGCTACCAGCGCAGGCGGTTGGGGGAGCTCATCGCGGTACCTTTTTGGTAAACGGGATATTCGCCGCAGGCGCACCGATCGGTCGTTGGTGGGGCTCTGGGGTTCAGTAGTCAATACAGGCCCCGGGGGAACTGAAGGAGGCGTTCCAGCGGGGTTCGGTAGTTCGGCGGTCAGTGCAGGCCATGCTGCCAGTAATGGAGGGTTTATAGACGAATGCGACGGATCTGAATATGAAAGATGAAGTTGAGACAAGCATGATGTCGATGAACCATCCAATTGTGTAGTACATATGTCCACTGACTCGACGCGCCCATTGATACCCAGAGGCTAGTGGGACAAAAACCGGTAAGCAGATCAGAGGACCAACTCGGAGATAGAGGAATCACTTGCCATGGCTTCAATAGAGCCACCCTCAGATGTTGACTTGGCTAATACATGCCTTTTGTGTTTGTTTGCCTTGTAACCTGGGATATTTGCTATTTCGAGGCATTCTCTACGCCTTCGCATACTTGAATGTAATGAGGATTGGTAGTTCTGACACATTGCCTGATGTCGGTTTAGTGAGCGTTGGCTGTCGAATGGGGGCTTTGGGCATTCACCCCCACAAAAGAATACAGCGTCCATATGATCAAAGAGTCTGGGAATTGAACTTTCCGAGTCCTGTCCGAACCATGTGCACGGCACAGCTACATGCTGCAACCACATCTAGGCAGAGATTCAACCAATCGAAAGAAGCTGACGCGCCCTCCCGCACTTTTTCCATGCCCTGCGCCAGCTCACGCCTTTCTTGTCAGCCATTGCAGCACCCCCCGCGGACTGCCCCTGTAAACTAAGACGACTGTCACAGGACCCCCGATCAGAACAAGGCTATGGGTGAGGTCGACATGGAACCCATGACCAACGCGTTCTTGTCGGCTGCCATCATCGGCGCAGTTGCAACAGACGGTGGACTTGGCAGGGAAGGCGGTGTGGGCAAGAACGTCTTGCAGATTCACGGGATTGCGAACCAGCGCGTCAAAGAGTGTAATCGCATCAAGGCGATGAGAGACCAATTGGGTACACCACATGATTGTGGGCACAGGATCGTTGACTGACGCGCGGTACAGCCAAGTTTGGGGTCGAGACGGACAGGTTTGAGGGTGGAATTGTCATTTATGGGCGCCCGCTCACCAGTCTCAAGAACGGCGCTTCTATTCATTGTTACGATGACCATCATGATCGTGTCACGATGGCGTTTTGCTACCATCGTCGATGGCACCATTATCGAAAAAAAGTGGTGCATCAAGAAGACGTGGCCAAATTGGTGGGATGACCTGGAAAACAAGGTACGGCGCACCCATGTTCTCATTCTCACTCTCTCATGTATCATACAGATTGGCATCCAAGTTAAAGGCACTGACATACCCCACGCACACCCGCTACCGGCGACTGCCATGCCCACCATACCCAAAGCACTCATGCCGTCGACAACACCATCCATCCTCCTCATCGGCATGCGTGGCTCTGGAAAGTCCCACATTGGCGAGCTGGCCTTGCGTGCTCTCTCCCTTCCCCTCCTCGACTTTGATGTGCACTTTGGTTCACTGCATCCACCCTCTGTCCACACCTACGTCCAAGCGCACGGGCGGCCAGCCTTCCGGGCAGCTGAGGCCGAGCTCTTACACTCTCTCTTGTCTACACACGCCAAGGGTTGGATCATCAGTCTCAGAGGGGGCATCATCAAGACGCCTGCGGCACAGGAAGCCCTCATCGAGTTTTCGACCCGCCAAGGTGGTAAAGTCGTCTGGGTCCAGCGCAAGCTGTCTGTCATCAAGTTCTACCTCAACCAAGAGGGCGAGCGGCCTGCGTACAGCGAGCAGGTCTGGGATGTGTATGTGCGTCGCAAACCATGGTTTGAGCAGTGTGCCGGGTACGAGTTTGGCAACTATGGACGCTGGAGCAGGGTTTGGAGGGTGAGGTGGAGGGGTTCTTTGGCCATGTGTCAGGGTTAAACCATAACCTGGTGCCGAACATGGCCAAGGCCGCGCAGGGCGTGCGATTGTACTTTTTGGCATTGACGTATCCGGACGTCATGCCCGCGTTGGTGGATATTCCCAAGCTCACTACGGGCGTGGGTGCCATTGAGCTACACGTTGATCTCCTTCGCGAAACGGGCTCTACGAACCTAATTCTGTCGCATACCCACGTTTCGCAATGGCTTTCCATGCTGCGACGCATCACCTCACTCCCCATCGTGCTCACCGTCCGCATGATCGCACAAGGCGGTGCGTTCCCCAACGATGTGAAAAAGAAAGCTGCAGACCTCCTCAAACTCGCACTGCGCGTTGGATGTGAATACATCAATGTCAAGACGACGCTCCCACCTCATTTCATCAAGGAGATCGTGCACCTCAAGGGTGCTTCCAAGATCATCGCCTCGTTCCACGACTGGATGGGCGCGATCACATGGGACGCACCGACTGTTACAATTGCTTCTTTTCCTCTTTCCCTATGTTTCCTTTCCTCGACTTACCTTTTCCTTGACTTCCCCACACCGTTCCTCTTTACTACCGGAAGGGGGTATTCATCGCCTTTGTTCTCTTATCACCTCAGACTTCCATCTCTGCCGATCAGCTCTCTTGCGCTGATTACGTAGTTCCTCTTACTCATCGTTTCCATCACCTTCTTTCTCATTCTACGATGACACATCCCTCTGATTAGGGCAGGTGTCACTTGGTCCGTGTGCTTTCTCCCCTTCTATATAAACCATCGTACTTCCTGTATTATATCTCTAACTTTGACCTACTCGATACTCCCTCAAATATACCAAGGTCATTGCTCCCTGCTCTGGATTTCTCTTAGTCTTCGTCGTACTATTGAATTGACGCTCCTCTGAACCCTTCAAACCAACGGCGTCTGTCTCAATGCTTGAACCCCTAAAGGACGACCCTTAGGGCAATCTCCCAATCAAACGAGTTTACGCTTGTACCTACCCAGTCCAAACGTAACACTGACCATGTCAGCGACGTACAGTGTCGCATCACAGTACAGCGACATTGTCAAGCTCATCTCCAAAGCAACCTTGCTCGTGAGTAAGCTCATGAGTAACCTTGCCCTCCAGGCCTTTGTCACCAAGCCGCTCATCGCGAGACGAGTCTGCCAGTGTCTGCTGGGGTGCATGATGAGTGCGCCAGCATCCCCCGGAGTGCGTGATGTGTGTGACAGTGACCGAACACTCTTCCATGGTTCTCAAAAAGTTGTAGGGACAGCTATCTGATGCATGGTGTGTATCTCGCTATCAACCCTGAAATGGAAGAGATGAGAGACACCATTGTGCTGACTTGCCTGTTGGCGGAGCAAGAGCTACGGATCTGCTGTTGCACAAGACTGTCTCTCCCGTCAAATAGCGCTGGTGGATCTGAGATGCTCATCGTCACCGGTCATTGGGGGATCAAGTTGGGAAAAGGGGATGGTAAGGGGGGGACGGGGAGATGGTAAGGGGAGGATGAGGAGATGGTTAGGGGGAATGAGGAGATGGTTAGGGGGAATGAGGAGATGGTTAGGGGGGGAT
>JBBPRK010001400.1:0-12528 GCA_038093075.1 Boletus patriciae | reverse complement strand
ACCCTCCTGTACTTTAGTTCGAATATCGACTGAGACACACCCATGTCGACTTAGACCCACTCCTGTTGACTATAGACCCACTCCTTGTCTCCTCATCGTGTCCGACATCCTCTTGCCTGTTTGGGACGAATTCCTCTCGTCTCCAACGCCTCGAGTTTGTTCCCTCCTCGTCGTTCACTTGTCTTGACCATCGTCCGAGCTACCCCCTTGCTCCGACACTCCAACCCGACCTCTTCCGACCTCTGGGACCCGAACTGCAACAAGGGCACAGCACATAAGCTGAGGCCAAGTCCCACGTCCGAGCGAACTCTGAGTTTCCGGAGTTTCGGCCAGGAGTCCGATCTGCGTCTTGACAGACATGCACAATCTTGTCACGGGTTGTCACGCACGGCACGGAAGCCATGTTAAAAGACTGACATACTCTGCTTCAAATACCAATTCCTTATCAGGGGAGCAGTTGAGTCTCTGAATGCGGAGCGCGAATCCATGTGTGAGCATGACCCCCTGTCTGCTCCTCTTGTCACACTGGAATCATCCTCATTGAATAGCATCACAATTCTCTCCTAAATGAAGGATTGGGCATCTCAGAAACTCTCTAATGGACCTATAGGACATGGCCCAAGCAAACCAGCCCATATTACGCACAGGATTTCTTTGGATCTGGCTGTTTATGTCCATACATGGCCAGTTTTTGCCATCCATAGACCACCTTTTGGCGCACCATACTTTACACAACTCGACTTTTATTGTTTTAAAGGTTCTATGCATACAATTATATCATGTTCTACAATCTCTAGGTGTCTCAACACTAATATCCATGGAATTGCAAGCTGGGGAAGTGATTGTGCATATGCTAGTGACTGTGCATTTGGTGTCACATGATAGTACACATCACTCCTTCATTTCTGTGGTAGTGCCTATACAAGTGAGAAGGCACAGCAAAAAAAATAATAGGTAGAATTACTAAGACAGTTATCTAAGGAAGCCCTGGCCCAAGGGCCCGGCCGTTTCTTTCACCCAAGAGGGTTCAAGTGCTGCATCAGACAAGACATTGAGAACAAACTCAGCAAGTCCTGAGTTGAGAACTGACACTTGAAGACTGTCCATGTCACCCACAACAAGATCAACTGTGGAGTCTACACCATGGAAAGCTTTGTTGAAGTCCAGGCGTAGACTAGTCTGAGGTAAGGAAGAACTAGTACATACCGGTTGGGTGAGATGCTGAAGTGATGGCACATAGTAATATCAAGAAGAGATGTTATTAGGACTCAGCTGTGGAGTTCAAATGATATATATGAGTGGTTCGCTTATGTAATAGCGGTAACCATATAAGGTAAACTATTGTATACTACGATAATGAAATGGAATAATACCCTGGGTCTTACACCCAAATCTATTAAGTTCTCTCGCACCCCAAGTGTGATAACTTCCTAGCAAGACTTACTTGCAAATACTCTCAACTCTAAGTGAGTAGCTTCTCACTCACTGGGTTTCTTCCACTTCACTGTTGCCTCTGCACCAATTGGAAAGTAGCACTTCCAATAGGCTCAGAGGGAGCCCTTGTTCCTGTACTCAGCCTGCCTGCTGGTATTGCCAGAAGCTGTGCATTTAGCTGGTCAACTTCTTGTAATCTGGACGTGTCTTGTTGTGCTTCCATAAACAATCTCAATTCTCCCACTAAGTGTCCCCAATCACCTGCTGTTCCTGCAGCAACTAAAAGAGCAGCAGTAAGACTGGCTGGGAGAGAAGACATGATTTATTTAAAGGAAATGGGAGGGGGGGCGGAGTATCTGTTTAGAATGTAAGCTAACCTGACTAATCTGTTTGTCAGGGTGTGGGTCTCCAAGGTTAGCATGGTGGATGGTTTTCCACAAGAGTGGCTTCCTCTTTTGGACCCTCTACTTCTTTCTAGGTACTTCATCTGGCATCTGCTCTTCCTCTCTTTACTATTACATCCAGATGAGGTGACCAACAGCCTCTAGTTACAGTACACAAATACTTGATTTCGGGTTCTTCTTCCTGATCTGATGACCCACATGTGATGGTGGAGGATACCAAAGGGTCTGGATATCTGAGATCCCCAGTTTCTGATTCAAGGTCATTGGGGTCGATGGAGGGGCCTGTCCGGATGAGTGACTCTTGAGTAATTAGGGAAAGCAATGAGGTGTTGGGGTCTGTTACGTTTGGACCAGGCAGGTACAAACGTAAACTCGTTTGATCGTTTGATCGCCCTAAGGGTTGTCCTTTAGGTGTTCGAGTGTCAGGACGGACGCTGGAGGTTTGAAGGTTTCAATGGAGCATCCACTCAATAGTACGACAAAGACTAAGAGAGATCCTGAGGTAAGGAGCAAAGACCTTGGTATATTTGAGGGAGTATTGAGTAGGTCAAAGTTAAGGAGAGAATACAGGAAGTACGAAGGTTTATATAGAAAAGGAAGGATACGCATGGACCAAGCAATGCCTGCCCTAACCTAGGGGGCGTGTCATCGTAGAACATAGAAGAACATGATGGAAAGGATGAGTAAAAGGAACTATGTAATCGGTGCGAGAGAGCCGATCGGTGGAGATAGAAGTCCGAGGAGATAGAGGGGAATTGACAAGGGAGAGAAGAAAAGGTGAACAAGAATAGAACGTAGTGAGAGAAAAGAAGCGATCGTAACAGGGTCTCCCAATCTGAAAGTGACCACAATGGTCTGAAGAGGATCTATCAAAAATCCTTGAGAGTCTCTTGGCAATACATACGAGCTTGGCCTTAATTCCTCATGTAGTAACCACCTTCATCTTATAAGTGAAATCCCTCAACACAATAGGGGTAGATGACCACCAGTATAGTCTACCTACTCCCAAAGTTTCATACCATTCCATCAAAGGATAGAGGAGTTATAATTATATTTCTCCCCATCCAATTTACCAGTACTACTGACTACATATATACATTGGACCCGAGTTTTCATATTTGACACCTTTCCCACAGTCCAATTGCATAGATAGTTTAAGGTCAGATGGCTAATAGTATTAGCTACCTACACCTATGTTTACTTCCAAATTCCGACCATAGGTCATGGAGAAATTAAATATTTACTCCAACTCAACCCCTAATAATACCCTTCTGCTGCATAGCAGAATGGTTCATTTCATATCTTTTCACTACTAAGTACATAGCTAAGTGTCAGAGAGAGATTGACCAGGCACAGTACAGCCTTGCACAGCATGAGTCAGGATGAGTCATTATGAGTCATATCCTGGTTGGCACAGCATGAGTCAGTATGAGTCATTTTGAGTCACATGACTTGAATTGGTCAGCAATCTCTTGGCATTAATAAGCAGTCCAGATCCTTGATTGGCTGGCACTGCCACTGTCAATTATGCATATAAGGAGAGTGTTTTAAGCCCCAAGAAGAAGAAGGCAGGTACATCTAGGTATATCCAAGGCAGCTACAGATAGAAGACTGAAAAGGCAATAGATCCCAGGATTCTAACTCAGCCTCACCCATATTTGGACTTCCCCTAACAGGTACCCAACAGAACCTAAAGTAGGTGATTTCCACCACATTAGCACTACCAGATAGTTGTTAGGAATAAAGACTCGTACCTAAAGTTAGGAGGAGTGAAATAGGAGAACCCTTTTGGGAGAAAACCCTAAGATTGGGCAACAAAAGGACAGATCCCCAGCAATTTATCCCCAATAGTTCTATTGCAGCCCTTGCTTCTCTAACTGACTATCCACCCTAGGGGATAAGAGGTAGCTCAGTCATTACAATTGAAACCACAACTCCTTATGCTTGTAATACAATTGAGTTAGGAAACCAATTTGTGTGAAGTAAGAGACTTGTGTGAACAACCCAGCAACTCACCATAGCAGCATATTGTTGGAGTAGTCTCCAAAAAGCTGCTGACTAATCACTAGGATATTTTTATCCTACACTTTCTACCAAATTGAACTTATTCACACCAGACACCTAGTCTGAAGCATCTTCAATTATGATCTTTCCAACACTTGTTGAGGATCAGTAAACAACCCACGCTACTGGTACACAAAGTTACTCACCGACTCAATCCTAGTGTTACTGGGACTATTTCACCTAGGAGATTATATTTCCCTAGCTTCTAGTGTTCTATCCATGGAGGCAAAAGCAGTTGTCTGGAGAGCATTCTAGTTGGTGTTCTTTGCTTGTTGCCTAGAAAGAAGTCAGCATTGATGAAGTGATTAGGTAGAGTGATAGTAGCAGTTTAGTTCTAATGAAACAACCCAAATGGTCATAGCATCAACCTGGGACTCTAGGGAATCAAAGAGCAAAGGGGACAGACCAATAGTGCTAGCAGTTGGTTCTGGAGGTGAACTCTCTGGCTATGAAGGGGAAAAACCAAGAGAACTAAACTGGAGTTCTCTGGCTGGCACTTGCGGCCTTTTATACTACCTGTGGTATATGTACATGTGTGTATCAGATCTACCAATGAGTCCCAACATAGACTAAGTATGTGGCAGCATAGGTAGTAGCATGCATCAAGCATAGCCAAGGAATGGAAGAGAAGGAAGGACATGAGGCGACTGCATGGCGGTGGCAGAATGGAAGTGGAACATGTGGCGTGTGGTTATGACAAATGAGAAGCATGGGAGATGAAATAAAGAAGAGAGGCTGTGCACAGCACAGAAATGAAGGAAGCTGTGCGTCTGGTATGAGATAGACATAAGTCTGGAGTGAAGGCAGCGTGGCTGTCATGAGACTAATCTAATAGGATGAAAAATAGAAAGAAAGTGACTAAGTCTGTTAGAATGATGTTTAGGCATATTGAGCCATAACACACAGTCTCAAATTGTACAACAGGGGAGAAGACTTGGTGAAGCAACCCAAAACCCATCAAGGGTTGCACTAGGGAATCGAAGATTGAAGTGGTACTGACCAGTGACTAGCAATGGGCAGGAGCGTTCAAGTGGGTTCGATGGAAAACCAAGAGAACTAAACTGGAGTTCTCTGGCTGGCACTTGCGGCCTTATATACTACTACATATGTTTGTACCTATTTGTACCGGATCTACCAATGACTGTTCTAGAATATTCCGGTATCTAGTAGCATGAGGTAGAAGCGTGCATTGAGCACGGCCATGGAATGGAAACGAAGTAAAGCATGATGCAACCGCATGGCGGTGGCAGAATGGAAGAGAAGAAAGAAGAACATAGCCATGCACTGCACAGAGATGAATAGAGTGAGGAGTGCATGAGGCATGGGGGTGAAACGAAAAGAGAAACATAGGAAGACAGCATGGCTGTCATAAGTTTAATCGGATAAGATAAAAATGAAAGAAGAAAAACGACTAAGTCCATTGGGCTGATGTTAGGTGTATTGAGCCGTAACACTTGGTCAAAGTCAATGGCTTCAACCTGAGAGAAGCCTTTCACTATGAGGTGGATGCACTTGTGGCCATCAGGTTTGATGTTGAAAATCCAGTGATTGTTTATGACTCTGTGGCCTTTCAGTGCATCAACAAGTTCAAACACATCTCATTGTTTGAGCATATCTAGCTCAGTGGTACATACTGTAAAGATGATAGATGATGTGGGTCTATTGGGTTGACACTCTAACCCTTCCCAATCAATGGGAAGCAAAGCTGGTTAGTAGCAAACACCAGAAGGTGAAGGGAAACAATTAGGTTCGTCCCTTAGGGGTTTTCACAAGAGAGGATAAGTAGGAGGATGATGCTGAGGCTTACTGGACCCTCTTTGAGACAAAGGATGGACGTCTTGACACCTCCAGGACCACTGGACAGGTGTAGAAACTTAGGAAACTGATGTGAACTACTTCCGAGACCGTTGGACGAGTAGTTGAAGTGCTTGACTGTATGCTGAACTATGACTGTGATTCAGGCCTTGCAGATTTGTAGATAGAAGTGTTTGTTAAGAGGAGAGAGGAATGTGCTAAGGAGAAACTGATGGAGACTCGAAGATAGAATTTCAAGGGCACATACAAATGCTTCATAGTCCTGGGCATACCTGAGACTGTCGAACACAAAGTAGGAACAAAAAGAGGAAGTCTAAGTAATGTGATGCAGTTTAGGTACCTACATACATGATGTATTCAGATATTGATCGCATTCATGAGTCATCAAGAGAATAATACAGAAAGACAAGAGTAAAGAGAATGGAAGACCAAATCTCTAGAGGAGTGACAGTAGGAAGTGATGTTAATGAGAGAGCTCACTAACCAGATATCTTATAGTTGGTGAGAGACTTGAGTTCGTTTCACAGAGGAGATGATAGTGGAACAAAGTAAAGATTGAAGGAGGGCTAGTCCACTCCTTTATAGTATCTAAGTATTGTTTATACGTATTGACACGAACTCTAATATCATGTTATATGACTATGATAAGAGATAAGAGGGAGTTATGCTATAGGCTCCCTAGAATAACTATCTATGATGTCATAGATAAGATGATAAGAACCTAGATCATAATGTTGTCATATTACATAAGACATCTAGACCCGACTGTAATAGAAGAACAGAAATAGAACGGGTTAGACTTATTGTCTTATATCATTCTCAATACTCCTCCTCGAGATTATGGTGAATAGGAAATTAAACGAAGGCCTCAACGTATGTCTTCGAACTTGACAGGAGATAGGTTCTTGGTAACGATGTCAGCGATCTGTTCTCCAGTTGGAATATAGAAGAGATCAATTTTATCTCCTTCTTCTATGCATTCACAGATGTAGTGATAGCATATTCCAATTGTGTTTAAAACACTGTTCCTGGGCAGGATTAGTGGCAAGAAAGATCGCTCCCTGGTTATCACAGTAAAACAGAACTTTTGGAATTGAGAAATGAATCTCGCCTAGGAGTGATTTAATCCAAGAAATCTGTCGAGTTGTATCTGACATTGCCATATACTCAGCTTCTGTGGATGATAATGCTACAGTCTTCTGTCATCTGGTTAACCATGAAACAGGAGAGTTAGTGAGGAATAAGACATATCCAGTAATGGATTTCTGATCATCTGGGTTGGCTGCCCAATCACTATCTGTATATCCTAAGAAACCATTGTGGTTTGCACCATCGTAGGGTAAAGCTAGATTCTTGGTTGATCCAAGATATCTTATGATATATAGTGCCCTACTAAGGTGTTCTTGTGAAGGATCAGCACAGAATTGTGACATGTGGATAACTGCATAAGCAATGTCTGGTTGAGTTCCAAGCATAATATAGAGCAATGACCCAATTACCGATTGATATTGGGAATGGATATCTGAGGTTGCCTCAATATCTGAGATCTTTGGGTTATAACCAGTCGGAAGTGGAGTCCGAGCTGGTTTGGCATTCTGCATTCCGAATTGTTTGAGGACTTTTTCCGCATAGATACATTGATCTAGGGTTAATGTCCTTTTCTTTCGATCATGGGTTATGTGCATGCCTAGGTATTCCTTGGCTTCGCCTAGATCTATAGATTCCCATACCTTCATAAATTTTCCTTTTTCTCCTTGTATGAGTTTCGGATTTGATCCCATGAAGAGTACATTGTCGACATAGACAATGACTAAAGTTATGTCAGTTCCATCAAATTTGAAATACACACTGGCATCCGATCATGTATGGGTAAACCCTAAATCAAGAAGAGACATATGGAGCTCTTTATTCCATTGAAGGGCTGATTGCTTAAGTCCGTAAAGACCTTTTAGCAATCGACAAACCTTTCTCTATTGACCCTTCTTGATATAACCTTCTGGTTGATCCATGTATATCTCTTCATCTAGTTCGCCATAGAGGTATGCGGTTTTGACATTGAGTGACTCAATATCCCAATCCTCAAGTGCAGCTAGTGCAAGTAGAATACGTATGGTTTCAAACCATGCAACTGGTGAGAAGGTTTCCTTGAAATCAATTCCGTAGACTTGAGTAAAGTCCTTGGCTACCAAGCATGCTTTTTTGCGTCCATCGGACTTTGCAGCAAAAACCCATCAACATTTTATGGTTTTTTGACCTGGGGGTAAATCAACTAATTTCCAAACCTTTCAATCAGCAAGTGACTTCATTTCGTCGTCACAAGCCTTTTTCCAATCCTTCTGATCTTCTATTGGCATCTTTTTAATATCACGGAAGAATTTTGGTATATCTGAAGATTCTATAGCATGAGCCAATAATTCAGATATGAATGAAGAAGATAACTTGATTTTCTCAGCCATGTGATTAGGCTCCTCCTCGCTTGAGTTTCCCGGCATGGGAATATCTCTATCTTCAGATCTAGGATCTGTAGATTGTGATGGAATAGGATCTGGTTGTTCCTGGTATCCCTGCCTTAGTACCTTTCATACAAAATCTTGTTCTGTCCTTATCTGCTGTTCAGTTTGGGTCGGTGTCCAATTCCTATATATTGAATCCTTTTGGATAACAGGTTTGATTGTTCTGATAGGACGAATTCGAGGTTCCATTGGAGCTCTAGGATGATCCTTTTGATAGCTCGTAGATGGATTAGTACATTTGGGTGGTTGAGGAAAGTTAGGTCAAGGTGGAATAGAAGCTCGAGGTGGTACAGGAACAGGAGGATTCTGTCGACTCTCTCCTGTCGATTTGCTACCTGTTTGTTTGGATGGTCTAGGAGGACCATATAAACCATCATCACTATTTTCGGTATCTGATCCCGGTAAACCTGGGTCAGGTCTTCAAGGTGGTGGATGATTTGGTTGATTAAGATCAGGAGGTTGTAGACTGTCATCTCCTCCTTGATTTGTATTCCCTTGGTCATTAGTTTTTGGAGATTGATTTTCGGGAGGTGGTTTGTCAGGTTGTTTCTCTCTAGGACAATTTGGGAAGTTAAACTCATCAAATGTGGTGGTTGAAGAAATAACAATCGTTCTTCTAGTTCTAGACCAGAAGCGATATCCCTTTGTTCCAGGTTCATAGCCAATGAAGATCATATCTTCAGATTTTGGAGCAAGTTTGTTAGGTCGCTTGTCTTTGGGTATGAAAACATACGCCTGACAACCAAAAGTTCGAAAGTAAAATAGATCTGGTTTCGTACCATTCCATAACTGTATTGGTTGTCTGTTATATACATGGAGGCTGGTTTCAACTGCATCCTGCCAGAAGAATGGCAGTAAACATGCATGTTGTTGCATAGCTTCAGATTTCTCTAAAAGCGTACAATTAAAACGTTCAGCTCTACCATTTTGTTGAGGTGTGTGTGGGACTGTCATCTGATGTTCAACACCATTTTCGGAAAGGAAGTTCCATAGGTCAGAACTTATGTATTCGGGCCCTCCATGGTCAGAACGCAGTTTCAACAGTTTGTTCCCAGAGGCCTTTTTGGCCCAGACAAACCAATTGCGGAAAGCAGTTGCCACATCCGATTTACATTTCAGGCAGACAATACTGCCGTAACCCGAAAAATCATCGAAAAAGGTCATCATCCATACATGTTTAGCGCGAGATTGCACTGGAAATTCACAAAGATCGGTATGAACCAGTCCAAGTGGTTTCTTCCCCCAGGTAGTAGAGGGAGGGAATGGTCGTTCAGTGGCCTTGCCAAGAGAACATCCATGACAAGGTCATAGAGTGGGCAGGATATCAAGTTTCGGTATACCAGAAACATGATTGAAAGTATGACGTAAGGCATTGCGTGAGCAATGACCCATGTGTCCATGCCACAGGAGATAATTATCATCCCATTGTATACTGGAAGCGTTACTATCTGGTTGCATCAGTGATGATGAAAACCAGTGTAAAGAATCTGATGTATTCAGCTGTGCAGCTGTAATAATCAGAGTGCCAGTTTTGTCCAAGATTTGAGTTTTATCTCCAATTGTACACCTAAAACCTTTTTTGGTTAGGGCGGTGACAAAAAGGAGACAATGCGATATATGGGGTGCATAATAAACTCCGTCTAGTACGAGAGTTATGTCACGTTCCCCATTATTGTGTTTGAATAAAACTGTCCCTGGTCCATGGTGACAGGTGGTCAGTACATCCAGAATCCACCATCCATTTATCCTTGTGTTGGTAATCAGTCACTGCATAACAAGAAGAGTATCCATTTTCGCTATCGAAGTACATTTTGTCTACATAGCCGGTTGTATCATTGAATGGTACATTGGGATTCCATGATACCATTCTAGATGCCAGGCCATGTTTCCACGTGCCATTAGCGTTTCGATCATAATTCCCATAGAAACTTTCACCACGTTTGTCTACCTTGGGTTGTCGTATATGTCCTTTCTTGGTAGACTGATTTAAAAGGACATTCTGCGAAAAGACATGTTTGGTTGTGCCATAAAGGCGCTTTCCATGCCATCGTCATTATCACCCCAATCAAGAATTTCCTCATCATCAATTCTTGCGGTCGATGATTCTCCTGGTTTACCAAGGAAGAAAGAGGAAATGGAAGGTAAACCGTCCATCTTGATAGTGACATCAGAATCATTGTCACCAACGTCTGGTTCATCCAGAATCATGGCCTCATCAGTGACATGAGTTTCATTGGCTTTTCCTTTTCCTTTTCCTTTGCCTTTTCCACAGCCTTTGCCTTCCTTCTTATGGTCCCCTCCAGAACTCTGGTTCCCAGTGTTCTGTTGCGTTTTCTGTTGGTTTTGTTTATTCTGGTTACCAGAATTTCCAGCGCTTCCAGGTTTCCTTGTGAGCTTTCAACAGTTCTCTGTCTTGTGGGAAGTTCCACGACAGATTTTGCAACGCTCAGTACTAGCCTTTTTAATAGTTTTGGCTTTGTTTGAAGAAATGCAGTTGACTAAGGAAGTGCCTTGTCATTGTGACTCGGCAAGGATCATAGGAATGATTTTGTCAGGGGTGAAATCAACCGTACCAATAGTATGAACAGTGGTTGTGACGAGGTTGGAGTAGTTATCTCCAAGTCCAGTGCAGATCAACATGGTGCAAAGGTTGTTTGGGAGGTCAAGTCCTGTGCCCTTGAGACGAGCAAACAGGTCGACGAGGTGAGCAACCTCAGCTGAAACATCTCCCCCCCCCCAAGCGCCAGTTCACAATTTCCCTAAATAGATAAAACTGTCCGGTTGGTCCAGATGTGGCATAAAGTTTAGCAAGGTTTGCCAAAGTAGTATGGGAAAGGGAATCAAACACAGTGTTATATGTTTTTGCGACGCTGGTACAAAGGTCTTCCTTTAGATGAAGTGAGATAACACCAAGTGCCTGGTAATCCAAGTCAAACCAGGTGTTCTTTGCTTCATCGTTACTGGTGGTAGGGTATTTGGACGTTCCATCCTCAATACACCAAACTTTGAGCATCATAAAAAATGATTGGATGGATTCCAACCAAGCGTGGTAGTTAGAGGTGCCTTCGAGAATGAGAACTTTGCCAGCGAGACTGCCAGATCCAGAGTCTTTGGTAGAAGACATGTTTCAAAATCTAAAGAAAGCCAAGAATAATAAGATCAGTAACTGCCAGGTTTGCACTGGTAGCCGTAAAGGAACCAAGAGAAGTAATATGAGATGAAGGCGGGGCAAAAGATGGAGATTCCTCATCACTATCTGAGTCATTTTGTGAAATATACGTGTCAGTTTCATATTCGCTTGTTTCACTCTGGATACCAGATGTGTCGTGATATGTTGTAAAGACACTTTCCTTTTTGATATACTCTTCCATTTTGAGGAATAAAAGTTCATCAAAATAGTGTGGGTTTTCGATATAAACACCATTTTGATTAAAACCTGGAAAAGTACAACCGAAGTAAGGAAGACAAATGAAATCAGTAGCGTAATTCAAATCATAAAAATTTTGAAACCAAGGAAGGTGCAGCGCTGCAAGGGACAGCGGTATGTCGCACACGTACTGATTTCCTAACGACACCGGTAGAGACCACTCTGTGGGTACGTTTTCGACGAGGAGGTGAGGGACGGTCTTGGTCAGGGTTTCCCATTCCAAAGATTTCTCCTTCCTCTCTTTCCTCTCGTCTAGCCTGTTTCTGAGACAGGCCAGCCACTGCAGATTTGGATGCCTCTGCCAAAAGGGCATCAATTTGAGTGGAAAAATCAGTCGCTGACTTTACCATGTCTTCGAGCTGTTGCTCAAGTTTGATGATCATCTCAATGAAAGGATCTTCGGTACGCTGTTTCAAAATAGAAAGATAAGGGTCCATTCGTTTATGAAAAGCGGACCTCCGCATCTGATCTACACACTCGTTCCACTTGGAAATCTGAGGAACGTCCCATAAGGGATTATATCATTAGCGTTTCTGCCATAGGTCAACGTACTCATATGAGAACTCGGGAGTCCACATTTGGTACCAACATGGTTTCCATGTCGTTGAGTGCATCAGCGTGTGGGAAAAGAGGAAAATAAACTCCTAACCGCATCGTGATTCACCATTTCACTCCATACAATCTATAGTCCGTGGTAGGACTCACTCAGACCAAAAGAATGGGCGAAAACAATTCATTCAATATTACTTTACACAACTTATAGTGTACTTAAAGAAAAAAGTATGATATATGTACTTAAAACTAAAATCACGTGAGGGGGCGCGCCACGCGAAGGAGACGACGGGCGCATGCTCGCACGCTTGTGTAACGT
>JBBPRK010001399.1:0-12535 GCA_038093075.1 Boletus patriciae | reverse complement strand
GCTTACCTATTGAATATGTAAGTACTGTAGATAAGTCAGTACTACAATAATAGGTAGCTATAATAAGGTACTCACCTCAGTGGTTGGGAAACCAGCTGAGGTGTAAGGCTAACTATGAGCATGAAAATGGTACATGCTTATGTAATCTACTCTCTCACGATTGTCCTCGTAAGGAATTCCTACACTCCCCCTCAAACGGAAGGGAGTAGTGTGCTGTAGTGAAGGAAAAATGAAGGTTATCAAAAAGAATGAAATACCTATGTAAAAGTTCCATTAAATGAATGGTATTGTGTCCGTGCAGCATCATGTGCCGGTTAGTCCGTGTAGCGTCCGAGTGGTGCGCGTCGCGCTGCGCTCGAGCAGTTGCCCGATATGGTAAGTCGCGGCTCGGCTAGTGGTCGCGCTGTCCAAGTGTGCGCTGTCCGTCCTCGATAGGCTCTAGCGGCCTCGTCTTCGCGTATCGCGCCTCAGGATCACTCCTCCTGCATCTATGGTCCATATATGACATATCCGGCGCGTTCTATTCGCCCGATTCGACCTCGACGCGTCCGTGTGGCCTGGTAGGTCCACCTGGGGTTACTGACTCTTCTAGATCGTGTTTTCGTCTTTCCTCGACGACGCGGCGGGTTTGGATGGTCCATAGGTCGCTTAGGGTCGTTGTGGAGTGGTGTGGACGACTTAGGCACGTGCGCAATTTTGTGTTCGCGCCGTTCGTGCTGACTCAAGTCGGTTTCAGCTAGCGGCCTTGTATCGACTCGTTTCGAGTCGCCGCCTGCGCCGCTCGTTACGCCATCCATCCAGCACCTATCCTCATCCATATCGATGCCGTCGCCATCGCTCTGATGCTCTTGTTCGCCCCCGACGTCTCCCAGTCCGCCTCGCTCGCCTATATGGCCTCCTGGCCGGTTATCTCGACATTGCGCGTTCGTTTCGACGACGCGTGCGCTCCCGTCACTCCTGGGACCTTTCCCATCGTGTCCGGCGCTGTCGACAACCTTTGCGCGGTCCGGACCGCCCTCGGCAACTCTCAACTCCCCCTGCAGCTCCAAGTACCCTCCTGGGCCTGTGACTCGACCTGGTGCGTCCGTCTCATCGGCGCACTCATTGCTGACCTTCCTAGAACGTTCCTGGACGTTATGGGCACCGCCTGGTACGGCCATTTCACCGCCCGGGTCGTATGGCTCCTCTCGAGGTCTACTAGGTGAGTCTTCTTCAACCTTTTTCTTCGAGCGTTCACCGACGCGTTCCGACGCCTTGCGCAGCTTCCTTGGGCTGTCCCTGACGTCCTCGATGCGCGCTGACACTCCCGACGTGTGCGCTTCGCCACTTGGATTGCCTGGGTCGTCTCGACGTTCTGACGCGTTCTGCGCACCCTTAGGTCGGTTCCGGGGATCTTTGTCACCCATAGACGGTCCTGACATGTCCGCTTCGTCTGCGGTGAGTCCGACTTCGAAGCTCGCAGGACTTGACCTCTCCCCCTCGAGCTCGATGCTCGGGGGCTCGTCATGTCGCCGGACTGGCTTGTCAGGTGTGTAGACTGATGGAGGTGGTCCCGGGGATGCACTAGGTACGTTGTCGACGATCGTGGAGGCGCGCTGATCGGTTGGTTCGTCAGCGGTCGTCGATCGACCTCGCGCCAATGCGCTTCCTCTCTCCCCCTCGATCGACGCGTTTCTACACGTCGCCGACCTCTCCGCCTCGTCCTGCACGCCACCGTGCGCTTCCTCTGCCCTGTTGTCGGTCCTCGTGTCCGCGTCTCTGTGCGTGGCGCTTCCGTCTCGTTCGACACCGGTCTCGCCACTTGGCTCGACCTGGACGCCTGTGGGATCCCTCGACTTGACTTGCGGCTCGTCGGGTGGTTCCTTGAACTTCCCCGGTCGGTTTTCGTCATGGCCGACCTCGCCTGGATCCTCCTCGACGCTTCTCGAGTCCTTCGACATGGCCGTCTCGACCGCCTCCACCCTCGCGCTCTCAACCTCGTCATGAGGCTCGTCGGGGTCCGCTGGCCGACGCGTTTCGACGCCGTCGTCGCCTGTGCCCTCTGCGCTTCCTCTTGGCACTCCCGACACCTCGGATACCCTCGTCTCGACCCGTTCCTGGCTCCCTGGCCCCTTTCGTGCCCTCAGGCATGTCGGGTGGCTCTGTGGATGCGTCTGGACGACGCTCGTTGTCGCCTGTCGCGTCCGCAGGGTCCTCTGATGGTCTGGGTGGGTCCGTCGTCACGGCGTCTTTGCCTGGGTGGTTGCGCGTTGCGTTGGGTGTGCTCACGCTGTGTGTCTGGTGGTGGCCTTGGTCCCGAGTGGCCTTGGCTTCGTCTCTGTGGGGTGCGGCTGCGTCTATGGACGCGCTCGCTGTCGCACTGGCAGCGGTCTCATCCGTGGATGTATCCGCGCTGTTCGCTGGGTCGTCGGCGCGCTCATGCGCTCGACGGTCGTCGTCGTGGTCGTCCCTCTCCACTACCTCCCGGCCGTTTCCGCTCGATTCGTTTGCGTGCGGTGAGGTCCGTATTGGCGGCGTGGTGGACTCGACTGATGACAGTGATGGTGGTGGTGGTGGTTTAACAAGGTCGAGTGCGACCTTCTGGTCGACTCATGGGCCGCTCGCCGGGGTCGCGAGGCTTACGCCGTCAGTCCTTTGGTGATCCGTGGTCTTCATGCCCGGTCCCGTGGCTGCGGCTGCTTCGTCGTCTCTCCTGTGCGGCGTTTCACCCATCTCGCCCACTCTACCCATCTCCTCGACTCTCCTATGGTCTCTCATGTTGCGTTTCAGCTCGCGACTCCTCCCGTGGCTCGTCTTCTCGACTTGCGACTGTCCTGACCTCTTCCCGGCCTTGTTGCACTCCCGCGCCTTGTGACCTGGTTCGCGACACCTTCAACAAGTGCCGCCGAATGGTTTCTGGCTCTGTGCGGCTGTGCGCGTGACTTCAACTTCCGTAGGCTTCTTGAATAGATTCTTGAGATACATGAACATGTCATGAGCGGTCACGGTCGAGATAGTGAAGTGGTCCCAAATGAATGCTGGGGTGGTCATAACGAGTAGATACTGCGCTTCTGTGTTGTCACGCAGCCATGCGGCTATGCGCCACGGGTTCCATGGCTCCGAGTCGCTGGGGTTCGGGTTGGTACCGTCGAGTAGTCCAAGTAGATTCTGTGCTTCCGCTGCTTGAAAAAGCTTCCCGCGGTAATCCAACCAGTTTTCGCCGTTGTAACAAAGTTGTGGCACTTCGACAATTTTCGTCTTGGCTCGAGTTCTGCTGACCATTGGACTGAGTGAGTCTGATTCCCAATATGGCCTCACTGAGGGCCGGGGCTCATAACCTATTGAATATGTAAGTACTGTAGATAAGTCAGTACTACAATAATAGGTAGCTATAATAAGGTACTCACCTCAGTGGTTGGGAAACCAGCTGAGGTGTAAGGCTAACTACGAGCACGAAAATGGTACGTGCTTATGTAATCTACTCTCTCACGATTGTCCTCGTAAGGAATTCCTACATTTCTTCCATTCAAAGGCTATGCTTGATGCATGCCACTAACACATGCTGCCACATACTTAGACTATGTTGGGACTCTTCGGTAGATCCAATACAAACATGTACATACTATGTCATTCCAGTATATAAGGCTGCAAGTGCCAGCCAGAGAACTCCAGTCTAGTTCTCTTGGTTTTTCCCCTATCAGCCAGAGAGATCACCTCCACAACCGACTGCTAGCACTTTCAGTGTGTCTCATTCAGTCTTTGATTCCCTAGAGTGCCAGTTGACACTGTCACCTTTTTGGGTTGTTTCACACTATTTCTGTTCCTGTGTTCGCACAGCTATCTTCCTATCTCAAACTGACACTGCATGGTCTGTGCACAGCATCCTCCCCCTATATAAACTAGCATTACTCATGTATCTTTCTCTAACTTTGACCTACTCGATACTACTTTGAATATACCTTGGTCAAACTTCCCTTGTCTCTGGATATCTCTAAGTCGTCATCCTACTTTTGAGTGGATGCTCCCTTGAAACCTTGAGCCTCCAGCGCCCACCCTGACGCTTGAACCCCCTTTGGAAAACCCTCAGGGCGAATCTTTGATTCAATTGAGTCTACGTTTGACCTTACCCAGGCCAAGTGTAACACATTCATTGCGGGTCTGCTTATTCCAACTCCACCACTCTGCACTCTTTCGACCATGGCAGCAGAACATAACTTCTTCAACTCAGCCTCCAAAAGTGCACGAAAGCTGAAGCTGACTGACAAGGCAAGGGCAGCACTTGACAATGAGGCCAAGACTCACAATGCTTCAAAGAAGCGGAAGGTTAATGGCCACCACACCAAAGTTGATGCAGCAAACAAGAAGGCACAACCAGGTAATGATGTTGGTGATAGGCCCACCCCATCCATGGTGACAACAGGAGTGGCAAGGCTGGAATCACAAACAGAGGATAATGTCAGCATGCTATCTGATGACAACGATATTGAAGAAATTGATTCACATACCTTTCAGGGTGTCCATTCGGATGTGGGGGATGAAACTGCTCAGGAGGAGCTAAGTACATTCTTGAGCATTCTTTGAGCCCATGCCACAGGTAGTTGAGATTGATGGTTGGCATGCACATGATTTTAAATGCACACAACAAGGGTGCAACTCCAAAATACGACGTTATCTTGAAGGGGGATGCAAAATCCACTGGTAACTTGTGAAAGCACACTAAAAATGTTGGGGAGCAGAGATCATGGCCATGGCTGATGATGCCAGAGACATCAATGAGGTGTGCAAAAAGGTTGTTGGTGAATACCTGTGCAACAGAACAATCACAATATCATTTGAACAAAAGGGCACAGGAAAGGTAAAGTATTCTCACCGTCAACACACCTGCGCTGAAGCACAGTATGGAGGCACAGCACTATATACAAGTGCCTGTTGATGGGTCATTTTATAGTGCTGAGATTGTATGCTGGGTGGCTGAGAGTCTATGCCCTTTCTTGATTGAATCCGATTGAGGGTTTCAGTCATTAATGAAGATGGGTCAGGCAGAGCACTACATACTATCACCGTCTGCTGTCTCACAAGACACCAAACTCATGTTTGCATGAACCATCAAAGGGTGGCTAAGATGTTACAAGTACGTCAGTTAGACAGCTCCAAAATTTGATATTTACATACATAGCCCTACCAGGACTATAGCGGGAAGACCAGCCTCACAACCAATGCATGCATGGACGTTACGAAATTAGCATGTGTTTGTTGCATTTTGCATCCACCTGGAGCACAAGGGACTACCATTAAGTATGCCATTGGACAACATCGAGGCCACAACATCACACACTGGCCTGGAACTTGCTACATATTTGCAAAAATACTGAAGGAATATGAAGTATCAGAGAAGGTAAATGGTTATATTGATATGCATCTAGTGTCAATTTTGTTTAGATATTGAGTGTAACATGCAACAATGCTACAAACAATGATCTGATAATACACAGGCTTTCATTGCTCGTCCCAGCATTCAGGGGCTCTGCCAGCCATACCCGATGCTTCCTACATGTTGTCAACCTAGTCGCAAAGATGTTGATCCAGCAGTTTTATATCCATAAATGAGAGGCAGACAAAGTGCTCAAATGTGGCACTGCAGAACTTGAGCACGCGAGTGAGGATGAAGAAGATCAAGATCACCAAGAACTCAATGAGGATGCTGATACAGTGTCATCCAATGAAAATGATGGATGGGTTGATGAGTGACATGAACTGAGTGAGGAGGAACAGAATAAGCTAGACCAAACTGTGTGTCCCATCAAATTTGTGCTGGTAAAGGTGAGCTGACACATCTCTTACCTTTTGTCTCAAGGCTAAATTGTGGCCCACAGCTGCGAAAATTAGCATACAAAATCATACATTCAACTACCATTGTCCTCCCAGTTTGAAAGAGCATTCTACAGGAACAGAAGATGACCGTTACTCTTATGCTGCAAGATGTTTCGACACAGTGGAATTTGACTTACAATATGCTGGATTATGTCCTAAACCATCAAAAGGCAGTGGATGAAATCACTTTGAAGAGGGAGTTGAGTTTGCAAAGGTTCAAGCTTGCAGACCACGAATGGGATGTCATAGAGCAGCTACACAGCATCCTCAAGGTCAGCACACTGCAAACACAAATAGGAACAAACAACTCATTCATGGATGCAACAGATCCTCATGGAGGCCATACTATGTTTTTCATGGTCAACTTCAAATCTCATGATGGTTATTCCTACCATATTGAGGACCAACTTGAGGCCTATTCATGCAATAAGAAGTACACTGTGGCAATTCACACATCTGTTTTACTTTCCAAGAATACTTTGAATCGTTACTACTTACTCATGGACAGCTCAGAAGTATATCAGATTGCTATGGGTAAGTCTATTGTCTTTCAAAGAAAACCTTTCTAATAATGAACTAGTGTTACATCCATGACACAAGCTATCATATGTCAAAACAGCACACTGGAAGGATGATTGGATCAAGATTGCCGAAACCTTGGTTTGAGATGAATATACACAGACATACGGCTCCAACAAGGATGGTGGTAATGACCCAGATAACACTGACTTGGAGATGCAGCCTGATCCTAGTAATCAATATTTTTGATAACTTACCAGCACCTGCGCTGACTTCTTTCTAGGCAACATGCAAAGAACACTTACTAGAATGCTCTCCAGACAACTGCTTTGCCTCCACTGATAGAACACTATAAGCTAGGGAAATAGAATCTCCTAGGTGAAATAGTCCCAGTAGCACTAGAATTGAGCCAGTGAGTAACTTAGTGTACCAGTAATGTGGGTTGTTCGCTGATCCTCAACAATGATTGGATGGATCAGAATTGAAGATGCTTCAGACTATGCATCTGGTGCAATTGAGTTTGATTTCACAGAAAGTGTAGGATAAAAATACACTAGTGGTTAGTCAGCAGCTTTGTGGAGACTACTCCAATGATATGCTACTATGGTAAGTTGCTGGGTTGTTTACACAAGTCTTTTACTTCATACAAATTGGTTTCCTAACTCAATTGTAATGCAAACGTAAGGAGTTGCAGTTTCAAGCATAGTGACTGAACTACCTCTTATTCCCTAAGGTGGATGGTCAGTTATAGAAGCAAGGATTGCAGTAGAACTATTGGAGATACATTGCTGGGGATCTGTCCTTTTGTTGTCCAATCTTAGGGTTTTCTTCCAAAAGGGTTCTTCTATTTTACTCATCCTAACTTTGGGTACGAGTCTTTCCTAACAACTATTTGGTAGTGCTAATGTGGTGGAAATCGCCTACTCTAGGTCCTCTGTTGGGTACCTGTTAGGGGAAGTCCTAATATGGGTGAGGCAATACTTTCAGCTTGCTCTGCAGCTTTCTCAGTTGTGTAGCCTTCTTACAACTGGGTATACCTGCTTTCTTGGGGCTTAAAACACTCTCCTTATATACATAATTTACAGTGGCAGTGCCAGCCAATTGAGAGTCTGGACTGCTTATTAATGCCAAGAGATTGCTGACCAATTCAAATCATGTGACTCAAAATGACTCATGCTGACTCATGCTGTGCAAGGCTGTACTGTACCTGGTCAATCTCTCTCTGACACTTAGCTATGTACTTAGTAGTGAAAAGATATGAAATGAATTATTCTGCTATGTAGCAGAAGGGTGGTATTAGGGGTCAAGTTAGAGTAAATGTTTTAATTTCTCCATGACCTATGGTCGGAAATTGGAAATAAAAATAGGTATATGGCCATGATATCCTGTGCTAAACATTCTGTTGCACACAGAGTTGTCCTTCCACCATCCATGAAGGTCATGAAACCATGGGAAGTCTATCTCAATCTGGGCTGTGTGATATTCAACTGGCTGAGCATATATGCAGAGCAGTGTGTACTTACTGAGAATGCTGCTGTAGGCAGACATTTCAAGCTGTTCTACGGTCAACCCAAAGTGACAGTATTCAACCATAACAGTTCTGACACTTCTGGGTCCTGGACCTGGGACCACATACCCGGAACCAGTTTTGGAAGTTCTCACCCCCTTCCGGACTTGGAACTACTAGCACTATTCCAGAACCACTTCCGGAACTTTCCTGTGCTATTCTGGACTCGGAAGCACTGCAAGTACTGGGGGTGTTTTGACATGTTTGCTTAACCTTTGACTTCCTCACTTAATCCATTACTATTCTCTATTCCGGTTCATCGCCACATTAATATTGCAGGTAACATAATACGAGTGTACCTCCGCCCCTAGTATATATACTTTCACTTTAGTTACAAACACCTCAGTCATCTTTGTCCATCTTAGGCAGCGGCTGAGGTGAGCTTGCTTTTCACTTAGTTTTATCCCTAGCTAATGTATTGTAGCACTGGGCATTTCCTGCCCTCTCTTAGGTGAATTTAGTTGTCTTCGTCCATCTTAGGCAGCAGCCAAGCACTGTGCATTTCCTGCCCTCTCTTAGCCCTCTCTTAGATTCTGTCACAAAGCCAAATGGTACTGACCAATGACTAGCAATGGGCAGGAGCGTTCAAGTGGGTTTAATGGGGTAAAAACCAAAAGAACTAAACTGGAGTTCTCTGGCTGGCACTTGTGGTCTTATATACTACTGCATATGTATGTACATGTTTATACCAGATCTACTGATGAGTGTTCTAGAATATTCCAGTATCTAGTGGCATGTGCTGGCAGCATGCATCAAGCATAGCCATGAAATGGAAACGAAGTGAAACATAAGGCAACCACATGGCGGTGGCAGAATGGAAAGGAAGAAAAGAAGAACATAGCCATGCACTGCACAGAGATGAATCAAGTGCGGAAGGCATGAGGCATAGGAATGATGAAGTTGCACGTTGAGTGCAAGGTGAACATGAGGAGTCAGCGTTGCTGACTAATGTGAGATAAAAATAGAATAGAAAGAAAGAAAACAACTAAGTCTGTTGTGCTGATGTTAGGCATACTGAGCCGTAACACTACCCCCTCTCTAAAGATCAACTTCCAGGTGATCAAAAGGAATTTGTTTGGGGTGAAGACTTGTAAAAGGCTCCGGCCTCTTTTGGAAAAGTAATAAGAAATCCTCTGGTGGGATTGAAATGGCCCTGGGTGCTGATGGGTTTGCGTGATAGAAGTCTGTCAAAGCTTCTTTAGCGTTGCCAAGGTTCAATTTTGACTCCCAGGTACGATTTGTGTCATCATAGCCCTTCCAATGGACGAGGAATTCCAGCTTTTTATTTTTATAATGTGAATCGATGATCCAGTCCACCTCCCATTTGTTGTCTCTGTCTTCAGTGACATGTATGGGTCCCAGCTGGTGTGAGGGTTGCCCCTCCAGGCAGTCATGGTAAGGCTTAACCTGTGAGACATTGACCACTGGGTGGATTTGCATTGATTTGGGTAATTTTAATTCAATGGCATTGGGCCCTGCCAAGCTGATAATAGTATATGGGCCAAGCCATCACTCGGATAGCTTGCGAGAGGCACGTGTCAAACGTCAATTTTCTGTGGATAGCCAGACTTGCTGGCTGATGGTATACTCGGGCACTGCTGAGCAGTTTTTATCGGTGTTGACCTTCATTCAGTCTTGTGCCTGTTTCATGTTTTCTTTGATGCTTTCTATTACATTTTCCATTTCTGATGTGAACTTCTGAGCCGCTGGGCCCCTGTCTGAACTAATGGGTTCAATTCCCATTCGGGGAAGGTATGACCATGTCACATCAAAGGGTGACTTCTTGATTGAAGCATGCTTTTTGGTGTTTATTGAGAATTGGGCGATTGGCAGCCAGGTGAACCAGGAATCTTGCTTCTCAAAGCAGTAGATTCGTAGGAATTTCCCAATCTCTTTGTTGACAATCTCTGTTTGTCCATCTGTCTGTGGATGGAAAGATGTCAATAGCTTAGTGGCGATACCAAGGGCCTTGTTTAGCTCCTGCATAACTTGTGCCGTGAATTGCGGGCCTCTGTGATAGAACATGGAAGGCCATGATGCTTTCATACGTTTGCCAAGAACAACTTTGCTGTGTCCAGGGCCGAATATGTTTTCATACAAGCAATCAACTCAACCTCCTTTGATAAACGATCAACAACCGTCAAGATTGAGTCATAGCCATGGGATAATGGAAGATCCATAATGAAATCAGCTGATATGTGTTCCCACGGGGTGTTCGGAATAGGGAGTGGTTGGAGGAGGCCTGCTGGGGCCTGATTAGATCCCTTGAATCTTTGGCATGTGTCACATCTAGCGACGTAATCTTTGACTAAGGTAGCCATTCCAGGCCACCAGTAGTTGCGCTACAACAGCTCTATGGTTTTCTCATATCCCAGGTGTCCTGCAACCGAGGAGTCATGGTGTTTTTGGATGATCTCCATCCGTAGTATATTGCTTTCTGGCATGTAAAGTCTGCCGAAAGTGTCATAAAGGCATCCATCGTGCTCTTCACAGATGGAGTTCTTCTTACACAGCCTCTGAATATCTGCTTCATTCAGAAGGCACATGGTGTTGAATATTTTTTGTTTTAATGTGTCCCCATCATCTGCAATAAGGATGGTTGTCCTAATCTTATCCGGGGTGATAACAACGATCCCTTTGTTGTCATCTTCTATTCCCATGGCGTGATCTTCTCTTCTAGAGAGAGCATGAAACAACCCAATAGGCCTCAGCGTCAACTGTGGCTCTAGGGAATCGAAGTCGAAAGGGGACGCACCGAAGGCACTTGCAATCGGTTGCGGAGATGTTCTCACTAGCTGAGGTGGGGAAAAACCAAGAGAACTAAACTAGAGTTCTCTGGCTGGGACTTGCACCCTTATATACTACTGCTACTGTATGTACATGTTTGTATCGGATCTACCGATAACTGTTCTAGAATATTCCGGATTCTAGTAGCATGAGGTAGAAGCGTGCATCAAGCACGGCCATGGAATGGAAAGGAAGTAAAGCATGAGGCAACTGCACGGCGGTGGCAGAATGGAAGAAAAGAAGTAAGTCATAGCCATGCACTGCACGGAGATGAATAGAGTGTGGAATACATGTGGCATGATGTGAAAAGAAAAGAGAAGCATAGAGACAGCGTGGCTGTCATAAGTTAATCTGATAAGATAAGAAAGGAACGAAGGAAAATGACTAAGTCCGTTAGAACGTTGTTAGGCGTACCGAGCTGTAACACTACCCCCTCTCTAAAGATTGACTTCCAGGCGATCGAAAGGAATTTGTGTTACGGCTCGGTACGCCTAACAGCGTCCTAACGGACTTAGTCATTTTTCTTCTTTTCTCTATCTTATCAGATTAACTTAGGACAGCTATGCTGTCCCTATGCTTCTCTTTCCTTTTCACATCATGCCGCATGCACTCCTCCCCTCGTTCATCTCCGTGCAGTGCATGGCTATGCCTTACTTCTTTTCTTCCATTCTGCCACCGCTGTGCGGTTGCCTCATGCATCATTTCGTTTCCATTCCATGGCCGTGCTTGATGCACGCTTCTACCTCATGTTACTAGAGTCCGGAATATTCTAGAACAATCATCGGTAGATCCGATACAAACATGTACATACAGTAGTACTAGTATATAAGGGCGCAAGTCCCAGCCAGAGAACTCCAGTTTAGTTCTCTTGGTTTCTACCCCATTAACACCATTTGAACGCTCCTGCCCATCGCAAGTCGTTGGTTAGTACCCTTTTCGATCTTCGATTCCCTAGTGCACCCTTGACGGGTTTTTGGGTTGTTTCAATTTGCTTGGGGTGAAGACTTGTAAAAGGCTCTGGCCTCTTTTGGAAAAGTAATAAGAAATCCTCTGGTGGAATGGAAATGGCCCTGGGTGCTGCGGGGTTAGCGTGGTAGAAGTCATTCAATGCTTCTTTCGCGTTGCCGAGGTTACTCTTGGGTTCCCAGGTACGATCCGTGTCGTCATAGCCTTTCCAATGAATGAGGAATTCCAGTTTTTTATTTTTATAACATGAATCAATGATCCAGTCCACCTCCCATTCGTTGTCTCTGTCTTCAGTGACATGTACGGGTCCCGGCCAGTTAGAGACTTGTCCTTCCAGGCGGTTACGATAGGGTTTAACCCGTGAAACGTGTACAACGGGGTGGATTTGCATTGATTTTGGTAATTTTAATTCAACGGCGTTAGGTCCTGCCAAGCCGATGATCGTATACGGGCCAAGCCATCGCTCGGATAGCTTGCGAGAAGCACATGTCAAACGTAAATTTTCTGTAGAGAGCCAGACTTGCTGGCCGATGGTGTACTCGGGTGCTGCCGAGCGGCTTTTGTCGGCGTTGACCTTCATTCGGTCTTGTGCCTGTTTCATGTTTTCTTTGACGCTTTCTATTACGTCTTCCATTTCGGCTGCGAATTTCTGAGCCGCTGGGGCTTTATCCGAACTAATGGGTTCAATTCCCATGCGAGGAAGATACGACCGTGTCACATCGAAAGGTGACTTCTTGGTCGAAGCGTGTTTCTTTGTATTAATGGAGAACTGGGCGATTGGCAACCAGGCGAACCAAGAATCCTGCTTTTCAAAGCAATAGATCCGTAAAAACTTCCCAATCTCCT
>JBBPRK010001398.1:0-12537 GCA_038093075.1 Boletus patriciae | reverse complement strand
GGGAAGGGTGTCAAATATGGAAACTCGGGTCCGATGTATGTACGTAGTAAGTAGTACTAGTAAGTTGGATGGGGAGAAATATATTCATAACTCCTCTATCCTTTGATGGAATGGTATGAACCTTTGGGAGTAGGTAGACTATACTAATAGTCATCTATCCCTTTTGTGTTGAGGGATTCCACTTATGAGATGTAGGTGGAAGTTCACTCATTCGGGTATGATGTCTGACTTTGCATGGAACTGGTTCCATGCAGGTCACCAGTAGGGGCCATGAGTTCAATGGGAGCTGAAGAAGCTTGGCCAAATTGGTGAATGCGTATGTTGCCATTGCTACATTCAACTTCTTGTTCAGGTACAAGTCGAGGAGTTGAATGTCTATTGGTGAGGGGACAATGGATGGAGGTGGCAGAGATGAGACGGTGCTCATTGTGATCTGCTGAAGTGCGTAAGCTTCTCCATTCATGATACCAAGGATTTTTCCTCTTCCACACACTCTGCCACCAAGCATCTATAATCCGGTTCCAAAACTGCTGGGTTGGAATCTCTTCAAACCCAGGTAAGGGTTGCATTGACCGATGTCAATACCAGTAGTTGTAGCAACCAGAAATGATGTTCATACAACAAAAGACATTGCCATCGTTGGGATCCATGAAAGTAGGATGAGTGATGAACGCATCACTTATGGTTTTGTTGGGGCTATTCGCATTGACAAAGGTCGCGAAAGCATTATTGAGAACGAAGAGGTCCTGACGCAAGATTTCAAAACCCTGGTTATGAACCGGAATCTGCAAGGTATTGTGGTAACCACCCATGGGAAAAGCCAAACCAAGGCCTTCATAAACCAACACTAAAGGCTCATTCCAATAGGAAAGACCATCAAAAGAGATTTTCGTCATATAGGGATATTTGACCAGAATATAAATAGTGGAACCACTGTCAGGAAGATTGATGTTGTTGCCAGAGTAGTTGGAAGGGATAGAAGCATGGTGGGCAAGATGCTGTGAACCATGAATGATATCATGGTAGTTTCGGGGGGAGTACCCAAAGAGGTTGAAACAACCCAAAAGGCCTCAGCGTCAACTGGGCTCTAGGGAATCGAGGACTAAAGGAAAGCGCACCAAAAGCACTAGCAATCGGTTGTGGAGGTATTCTCACTGGCTGAGGTGGGGAAAAACCAAGAGAACTAAACTGGAGTTCTCTGGCTGGGACTTGTGCCCTTATATACTACTGCATATGTATGTACATGTTTGTATCGGATCTACCGATGACTGTTCTAGAATATTCCAGATCCTAGTAGCATGAGGTAGAAGCGTGCATCAAGCACGGCCATGAAATGGAAACAAAGCTGAACATAAGGCGACCGCATGGCGGTGGCAGAATGGAAGAAGGGTATAGCCATGCACTGCATGGAGATGAATAGAGCAAGGAGTGCATGAGGCATGATGTGAAAAGAAAAGAGAAGCATAGGGACAGCGTGGCTGTCATATGTTAATCTGATAAGATAAAGAAAGAAAAAGAAAACGACTAAGTCCGTTGAAACGATGTTAGGCATATAGAGCTGTAACAGAGGTTCACTTTCTTCAGAATCAGATACAGCGGTAGTTTTGCCACTTCGACGGTCCTGCTCCCGGGTTCTGACACCCATGGAAGGTTGTCCCATTGCTGCGAGGAAAGCAGAGCGGGGACTTCCAGAGGAAAAACCACATCTCTGAAGAGGTTGGGGTGGTACAGGACTGGGTCAATCATCTTCATGTACTCTTCGGCAGTCATGCCGGTTAAGAGTTGGACAGCAGTGTCAACGGTCTCTTGAGAGCTCAGCGACATAGCCCTCGAGGTCAAGACAGAGGATGACGAAGGCTTGGTGAGAGCCATCGACTCTATGTCTATTGGGTAGCATGGTTTGGGTGCGACAATGACGGAGGAGGATGTCATCGGCATAGGTATCAATAAAGGTAGAAGGCGGTTGACTTTGGAAAGGGAGAGAAGCTGATGTGGAGGTGGAAGGGAAAGAAGCCAGCGGAGGAAACAGATTAGGACGACAACGGTTCTTGCAGTTTGGATGAACACAATTATCTCCACAGAGGTAGATGCACTCATTGCGATCAAAGTGGCAATGGCACCTTCAAGTGCAGCGATGAAGGGGTGGATCTAGATCACGAACCTTGTTTGGCAAGGTCTAACGAAGGGATCCAATATCTTCCGTCTACACATATGACTTTGACCCCCATTGTCACAGCAGGTTACGTGGACACTGGAGAACACGCGCTGGGTTGTAGTGATAGGAAAAATAAATTGAGGTTGAGTTTGCATGATGGCAGTTGTTGGAAATGTGCATTCAGTGCATTTACTGTAAGACCTACAGGCAGGCATTTCCGTGAGGGCATAGCCCCACAGTGCTAGACAAACCCCCCTGGCATTAGCATTGGTACCCTGGCCATATAGCTCAGTGGGTAGAGCACCTGGTATACACCTAGGAGGTCGCCGGTTCAATCCCGGCTCTGGTCGCATTTTCCATAGCAGTGGTGTGTGGCACCCGCCTGACACCTGCGTGGATATCAAATCTGACTGCCAGGTTGAACTAATTACTGATTCTCCACTTGCTGTCAGTTTGAAACACTTGACTCAGCAAAAACTATCCTACACTACTAGTCAACTACCAGTTCACTGGCACTAGCAATTACAACACTACGGTGAGTTGAGAGCCTGATCAGTGGTCACTGATCATTGTCTAGATTCTGACTCTAGAATACTGAAGGATGAGTCAGTGACTGTCAGTCTCAGTCAAACTGCAACATTATCGGACCAAACGGCCAGCCACCTAGGTATACCAAATGAATTAGAGTTGCCATGCTCCAACCAGTGCTGGGCTCAAGAGTAAGTCAGTGATTTCTCACCCTATTCCAATTCTTGCTTGGCCCCAGGACCTTTCCGCAGGCCCCACAGCCCCCTTGTTAGATAAGGATAGATAAGTACCTGCTTCCTGCTTATTGCAGAATATTCCACTCACATGGCACTTGCAAAAAGCTCAGAGGTACAAAATTTGGTAAGCTGTTTCAAATTGCTCACTATCCTAACAACCATGATGTCTGCAGCCTTAGCTGCAGGTGTCAGCTGCTTGTATCCTAGTATAAGCATTTACAGCACCCGCCTCAAATCTGATGTGTATGGCTTGTCGAAGAGCCACCCAAAGCACCGTACTGGGTCCTTGTTGATGAAAAAGAACTCCATAGCAATAGGAACTGCTCAGCCTGTTACGCTTGGACTGGGCAGGTACAAACGTAGACTCGATTGATCGTGAGATCGCCCTAAGAGTTGTTCTTTAGGGGTTCTAGCGTCAAGACGGACGCCGGAGGTTCGAAGGTTTCAGAAGAGCGTCGACTCAATAGTACGACGACGACTAAGAGAGATCCGAGACAAGGAGCGATGACCTTGGTATATTCGAGGGAAGTATCGAGTAGGTCAAAGTTAGGAATATGATACAAGAAGTATGTTGGCTTATATAGAAAAGGGAGAGCGTGCACGGACCAAGTAACGCCTGCCCTAATCGAAGGGACGCGTCAGCGTAGAAGGTGAAAGAACATGATGGAAACGATGAGTAAAAGCAACTACGTAACCGGCGCGAGAGAACCGATCGGTGGAGATGAGAGTCCGAGGAGATTCAGGGATAAAAGTGATGAGTACCCCCTTCCGGTAGTAAAGAGGAACGGCGTGGGGAAGTCAAGTACAAGGGAAAGAAGCGGGGTGAAGAGAAAAGAAGCGATCGTAACACAGCCCAGCCCAGCCACCAAATCTTTACCCAGGGAAATATCCTACCCAGACTCTAACACACAGTCCACGCTTTCACCTGAAGCAGAGGCACTCCTGCTCAAATTTCCATCATTGTCTGAAGTTCATGATCTATTGGAGTCAGGTAAGTCATCTTCCAAGTGATGTCAAGTGAAGTTCACAAGTTTGTGCTATGAGCAGTGATGTTTATGAGGGCTGTGCAGTGTCTTGTTCCAGGAAGGGACGTGAAGGATGAGACCAATGAACTAATCAAGGTATGAACCATCCTTTAGGTGTCATAGTAACTATATTGATGGGCTTGATAGACATTTGAAAATATTGATATATGGGGGTTCAACACCATCACTCAATTCTTGGAGACCAACATCCTTCATTCTAAGCCGAGGTAAGTCCAACATGTTCCTATGTTGCCACTGATGGTAATCAAATCATAGATTGACCCACACTGCATCAAACGGCATCCTCTTTATTGAGATGCCGAAATCGCTCCACAAGGTGTCTCTGATCCAAATAACTCATGAATTGATTTCAGCCATCAAACTGCTCTCCTACGATGACAACATCATCTGTCCCTTGGTTGAAACTGGCATTGAGCTTCAGTCATCATCTGGTGACTTTACCGCAGTGCCTGATATTGCCCTTCTGCTTCCATGTCAGTTGGGCTTACATGTGGACCCTCAAATTGTCTTCATTGGCGAATGTGCATTCATTTTTCCAAAGCGAGGAAGTCCTTGCAGAGAAACTCCAAGGTGAGGTTGATGCACACCCAGAAATCATCATGGCGTTGATGATTATCCTCATGGAATCCACTCTGTACCATTCTCCTAAGGCAGAGTCGACCACTTGGCATACGTTCTGCCACCACCCTGAACCTATTTCCTTCTCAGAGTTCATGGAGATAATGCCGAAGAAGGATGGAGATTCTGAAGCACTTGGTCCAGTTACAGTCACTAAACACCCATGGTCTCTGATCATGCACATTGATCATTACGTCCAGGTCAAGGATGGGGAGGAGAAAACCAACATTAGTCAATGCCATGGTCTGATGACTGCTCATGGGGTAAGTAAGAGTGGGAAGTGAGACTTCTGACTAATCGTAATCAATCACAGACTCTGTTCCCAGAGATCAATATGGAGGCTGTGGACACAGTAATTTGTGATGGGCTGTTGAAAATCAAGGACACAATGCCCACTTCAGCTTGCAGCTCAATCCCAACGCAAATGTGGACCTCCTTGAGGGTGCAGTCCTTCCGTGGGACTTTAGTTGGCAGAAGTGTCAGCTGGGCATCGAAAATGCAGCCAAACGTACTGTGTACGAGTGATTCCAACAGTAGTACATGTGCACCTTCAGGGGGATGAAGCACTTCATTGAAGATGTTGATGGTGACTACATTGACATGTCTCACTCCTCGGGACCCACTGGCATATCCACATCCTCACACATAACTCGTTCCAAGAGCCAACTGACCAATGTCATTATTCTCCCTGCTAGTGAGCCAACAGTCCCTGATCTGGAGGACCAAAGTATTTCCGAATGAGCTTATTGGCTTTTACATCCTGCTTTACCACATTAGTAACATTCCTTCCATGTTACCACATGTGCTCGGGTGGACGGAGAGCTATCACTGCCACCAGGCCATGTCTAGGCACAAAGCACAACAGCATCCTCCAATGCCCCCAGGCTCCTCCTCTTTGCACTCCCACTGGTATCGCTGACACCCCAAGTGTTACAGCTCAGTACACCTAACATCTTTCTAACAGACTTAGTCGTTTTGCTTTCTTCTCTTATCTTATCAGATTAACATATAACAGCCACACTGTTTCTATGCTTCTCTTTTCATTTCACACCCATGCCTCATGCACCCCTCACTTCATTCATCTCCGTGCAGTGCATGGCTATGTTCTTCTTTCCTTCTCTTGCATTCTGCCACCACCACGTGGTTGCATCATGTTTCACTTCCATTCCTTGGTTATGCTTGATGCATGCCCCTAACACATGCTGCCACATACCTAGACTATGTTGGGACTCATCGGCTAGATCCAATACATATGTACATGTACATACACTACTGGTAGTATAAAAGGCCGCAAGTGCCAGCCAGAGAACTCCAGTTTAGTTCTCTTGGTTTTCCCCCACAACAGCTAGTGAGAACATCTCCTGAACTGACTGCTAGCGCTTTCGGTCAGTCACCATTTCGACTTCAATTCCCTAGAGCACAGTTGACGCTGTTGCCTTTTGGGTTGTTTCACCAAGTCGCGCATGCTCACAATGGCAATTAACAATGGATGTTGCCCATCCAACATCCTTAACATCTTTTCCATATCTTCTAATGCAAACTCTTCCATTTCTTCCATCAGTGCGATCACGTCCCAATTGTCCTCATCTTGTGCAACTTGAAGGTGCTGTTGTGGGCATTCATTGGCACCTCCATTCCCTCTGCTGCCTGGTACCAGTAGCCCCCCCACTCCCTCACTGCCGCTGCTTGCTCCTGACCGATGTTCCCACTTCTCGGCCATGTTCTGCAGCTGGAGTTTTGTCCCGTCCATCAATCCGCTCATCAGTTCGGGCATGAGCACATGCAGCCCAACAACGTGCAATGTGTTCCCAATGGCTTTGTACAGCAATGCGACAAACGATGGGTCAGTCTCAATCTGGACACAGTAGATGAGTTTGGAGAGGGAGGTGATGACCATGGGTGAGGTGAGGGCACCGCTGGATTTACCGCACAACGTCAAGAGGGGGACAAGTCTGTGAATTTGGTGTGCAGCATGGATTCCATAGCTGAAAAAAAAAAGAATGGCAATGAGATGAGAAATCGCACACACACCTACACGCCACCTCCCTCATACCCTTATGAAAGTAGAACTGCAAGGCCAGCAATGTGAGCTCAAGGCTCTGCGTGAGATAAGGCCCAAATCATCCCCCCAGAATACTGCAATAGATGACGAGGGTGTCGAACGCTTGACATTTCTCGTCAATGGTTGAGGTGCGGATGCCAATGACTCGGATCTGACCATCCATGGAGATGGTTTCCCATCCATTGCATTCATGATGGTCCTCTTTGGTATCTACAACATGTGAAAAAGGGATGCGCACATGTGCATACACACATGCATGTTGACATGGCGCACACTCAAGCTGTGCTTGTTGAAGTTCTCATATTTCATTATTGACTTTGTTTGCTTTTCATGTGTCAGTCACATTGTCAGTCACATTGTCAGTCAGATGTCAGTAACACATCTTGACATTCCTCTGTGACTTTATTACTCTATTTGGTTCTTTACATAACCATTCTAGACCCATGACATCATACTTCTTCAGATCTTCAATGACGTCACATAGCATCATTATGATGCCATATTACACCATTATGATGCCATAGCACACTATTCTTGCTCATGGCTTACTTATACATTCTTTATGGATAGATTGTGCCCTTTATGGCATTTATCCCATTACAAGGACAAACAGTCCTTTACATATAAATACCCGGGACTTACTCCCCAGAATATTAAGTTCTCTCACATCCCAAACATCTGCAAAAAAGGAAATGTGGCTGTTGTGTGAGTACAATTTGGTAGTGCTACAGTATGCTACAGTACACTACAGTAGCACCTGGTAGCGCTACAGTAGTACCTGGTAGAACCTCATGAGCTATATAGTACTACTGTAGCACTTCACTGGCTATAGCACTATAGGTGTAATCAGAACTGCTACTAACACCTAACTCTGAGTCGAGTAAATTATCATCACTTTTTGAAGTGAAATAGACTTTATTAAACAATCTAAGTTTGTATGCCTATTGAGAACAATGAAAATACGAGTACTAGCAGGGTAGGGTATACATAGGTCATGAAATGTTCTATACATAGGTGACCTGGGATAGTGGTGATGCGGCAAGTCACATATGCAGCTATTGACTCAACATGAACATGCAGTGATACCTAATGTGAAATGAAGCAAACCATAATGAGGGCATGTCGCCATTGGAGCAGGGTGGGGGATAGATAGAGGAGATCGAATTTGTGGTCCAGACGGCCCTGGTGAGGTCACGACCAGGGATATGAGCAGGTGGCTCATTGCAGATACATTGGCCAATCCCATCGCACTTGGGCACATCCAAAGAAATCTATCCATTGAGCTCGTCAGTAAGAGATCATGGGATGCACTTACCGCCCACCCACCCACCCACTCTGCCGCCATACTTGGGCACATCACGACAAAAAGAAACTGTACATTGAGTGTGTCAGTACAGATTGCAGGATGCAACGAGGGACATACCGCCTGCCCACCTGCCCATCTGCTGCCAGTAGGAGTACACTTTCCATTGAGTCATGTCAGTAGCCATACTTGGGCACATCAATGGTAAAAAAAACTGTACATTGAGTTCGCTTTAGTACAGATCATAGAATACAATGAGGGGCTTACCACCTGCCCGCCCCTCCACCACCAGTAGGGGTATGTTTATGGATGAAGTCTATACTGCTCAAAGATGTGATAATCTATATACTTATTCAAATAGAACGTGTTAGCTTCATCCATCGAACAGCCTTGAAGCCAAAGTGGATGGACTGCCCTACTCAGGAACTCAGGTACTAGATGACAAGGCTGAATCAGTTGGTCAACAGGTAAGATAGCAGCATTTGGGAGTCATCGTCACGTTGAGCGACTGACACAGAACATCTTGATGTCCTTGTCCATGTGATTCAACGGTTTAAACCAGTGCACATAGGCCAACAGCTTTGAATAATCCCCTAGATGCGACAGGAGTTTGAAGATGACGCGCACTTCAGCTGCACGAAGCCCTTACAATGATGGGAGGGTGAGCAATTCCAAACAAGGTACAATATGCTTACCATGGAAGCCCCTGTGTCACCATGATTCCTTGTCGACTTGTACCAAAACAGTGTCGAACCTTGCAGGAATTGGTGGTTTTCGATGACCGTTTGTGTGTTGAGGATACAAGTGAATTCTTGCATAGTTCTTGCTCAACATATGTTCACGAGGTGATACTTTGATAACAACACTGCTGAAACAGTCAAAGCGATCATTCTGATTGGGTTGGAAGAACTGTCGACCAAAGGGTAAGGTATCAAGGAAAACCTGGAGCACATCAATGAGCTTGACTGTGCCATGATGGTGTTCAAGATATTGGACCGTTTTCTGGGGGGAATGAGGGTGCTGGGAGATACGATACCCTGAGCCGGCAGTGAACATCTGAGTAAGGCCATTTCTGCGTGAGACGTGCAGAACTGTTATGGTCGCTCTCTAGCGCCTAACATAACGGACTTACAATTTTCTTTTCATCTCTTATCTTATCTCTTGTCTTGACTGATAAGATCCCCTTTAGTCTCAAGACAGCTACGCTACCTTCACACCAGGCCTGTGCCTGCCCTTTACCTCGTGCAGTGCACAACTTCCATATCACATCAGTGCTGTGCACTTCTATGCTTCTTTCATTCATTCACCACATGCCTCATGTTAACCTTTCACCTTTCATTAAAGGCAGTGCCTTCTTCATGGCAATGCTTGATGCACACCCTCTATGCACGACTTTCATAAAGGCTGCGCCTCTTCTCTTCCATTCTGCCACCGCCATGTGGTTGCATCATGTCTTCCTTCCATTCCATGGCTATGCTTGATGCATGCCCCTAACTCATGTTACTTACATACCTAGTCTATGTTCGGACACTCATCGGTAGATCCGATACATACATGTACAAATATCTATAGTAGCATATAAGGGCACAAGTCCCAGCCGGAGAACTCCAGTCTTGTTCTCTTGGTCTTTCCCCATAAAGCCACCAGATAAGTGACTCCTAATCCACTGCTAGTGCTTTGGACAGTCTGCAAGTCCCTTGACCCGTTGTTGACACCTTGGGCAACACTTGAGTATTCAGTCACTCTTCATGACTTAGTTGATTCCTTGGATTCCCTAAAGCAGCCACAGACGCTTGTTGGGTTGTTTCAAGAACAGCAAGTTCATGGTCATCAGTGAGTTGGCTGTTTGGGTTACCAGTACGCCATGCAAGGAATGACTTGAAGCGGGCGACAGCCTCTTGACGTTGGAGCCATCATGCCATCTGGATCGTGTAGTCCTTGTGATTGCTAGCAGCATATGCTTTCTTGGCGTAGTCGATATGTAGACACTCAGAGTGTTCTGAATTGAGGCCATCGAGGCTCCCTAAGTTCTTGATGGTTTTGATGTAATGCTGCAATGAGTGAAGTTTGGGGATGTTAAAATGTTCATGGCATTTGAGGTCAACGAATACATCTTTAACAGTGTGAAAATCATCAAGAGCAACCTGCATGGCGGAAAGAGTGTTGTCTATATGAGAAAGGTACTGAGCAAGGTAGATAAAGTCCAGTAAGGTCTGGGCAGCGTGGAGAACATCCCAATGCGGTGTAGTATCCACAAGGGTGGTCACAAAGACTCGCTGGAGTTGTTTATGGTCGGTTCCAGTCCACTGCTTGATCTTGGAAATCCCCTCCTTAAAATAGTGTAGGCCCGGATAGACAGGCATGGCCCAAAAGCATGCATCGAAGCTTTTCTTGCCTGTGATTGCTATGCACCATGTCTTGCGATGATCCTTGAACAAACCTTGGTGCAATTGATGTAGGATGTCACTTGAGATGCAGAGGAAGATGTCAGTGTGAGGGAGATTTGCCCAGAAAGGTGAGAATATAGGACGAATGCCATGGACGACAAATTTGGGTGGATACTGGCCTGTAGCTTGAGTGTGTAGGATGGCTGTTGTTTGTGTTTGGCTACAATGCAGAAATTGTGCATTGTCACCTCTTTGTGCTGCAGGAACAAGGCACTTAGGACACCTGTTCTCAGCACAGCATGCAACAAGGCACTGCTCTGGGTGGTCTCCAATGTACTCAGCAAGAATTGGATGGACACACCAAATGAATCCATCGGTGCACACCATCTCCTTGTTGGATGCAAGAATAATGGGCGTGACAGTGGCACCTTCAGGCAATCAAGTCTATCAATCATTATATATAAGGTTTAAATTCCTCGACACAATGCACTAACCTGCGTCTCCCACCACCAATCCCCGGTCCACATCTCGTCATATTGTCAAGTCCTTCCCTCACAATCTGCATAGGCCTTCTCTGGTGTGTATGCAATGTCTTCCTGAAATGCCGGGTTGCCAATTAATTCTCAAATACAGGACACTGGATCCTGCAGCCAAAGCTCTAGATCTTCCCTCCCATCTTCATCTTTGGCTGCATTGAGTTCACCATGCACTTGGATGAGCTTGCATTTCCACTCGGGACCAATTGGAAGCTGGTCAATAGTCTTTGTGAATCCATATTTACTTCTAAAGCTCGGTCAGATTCAGTCTTTCGTCTGGCACAAATGTAAGTATTTATTATATCATAAGAGAATCTCAGGCTTACAACTGGCAACCTCAGGAATTCATCCATTCCTCATTGGTTAACATTCCTAATAAGCCATTCAGCTAGTTCCCATTCCTCATGATTGGCAAAGGGGAGATATCCATGTTGACTCAGAGGTTCCTGAGGTTCCTGGGCTTCCTGGTTTGCTCTCATAGTCTTGAACAAAGTCTCCGCAGCCCCAAGTATGTCAGCCGCCACTTTAACATCATACTCCCACATAGGGATTTGCATGGGTATACCCCGGGGTACCGCCAGGCATACCCATACCCGTACCCGGGGGAAACCCATACCCACAAGCGGGGTATGGGTATCTGCTGTGGGTTATGAAAAGTAGACCCAGGGTACGACCCACGGTGGGTCATACCCGTGGGTATCTTGTATATAGTGCTATGAAATCTATGATCATGACTAGAATACAATGCTATCCCAACCATCCTCCAAGGCTTCCTTCAAGTTGTCACCCTCCACAGCACACAAGTTGTCTGATCGGAGAGACGAGAACGTGTGTGATGATGAGGCGACCACGACTGAAAAGGCGTTCCACATCAATTGACGCAGCTAAGATATTGATCAGTGAACTGGTAGTGTCGTCAGGATAGCGTAGTGTACTCACCTGGAAGTGCTGTCACTGTTGCGTGGCGAGGTGGGTGAGAGCAAGGCAAGGACGAGGACAAGACATCATCTTCAGCGTCACGTGTGGAGGGTTGAGGCGAGGGCGAGGCAGCAGCGGCGGCGGCGCATGACAGGATGAGGGCAAGGCGCAACGAGGCCTTGTCGTTGTTGTTGCATGTGGAGGGTTGAGGCAAGGACAAGGCGGTGGCGGTGGTGGCGGCACGTGACAGGGTGGGTGAGGGCAAGGCGCAACGAGGCCATGTCATTGTTGTCACATGTGGAGGGCTGAGGTGAGGACAAGGCATCAGCAGCAGTGCTTGACGAGGTGGGGGAAGGCGAGGACATGGGGCCGTCGTCATTGTCGTGTGTGGAGGGTCGAGGTGAGTGAAGACGAGGCAGCTCCGAGTCGGAGGTGCCATCGCCGTTGATGGGAGGGCGAGGTGGCAGTGGCGGCGGCGTGTGATGATGTGGGTGAAGGTGAGGATGGCGTCCTGTACTAATAGGTGTTAGTAGTTCTACTAGTAAACTTGCCTAGTACCATGCTGTGAGCGACTTACCAAATCAGGAACAGCCACACATGAAATCCTTGCCAAGTTAGTACGCTTTTTTGCACTTTGTGTCACACTCTCTGGTACACTTTTATCACACTTCTAGTACGCATTTTTGTACACTTTGTTGCTACACTTTGTGGTACACTCTTACTATACTGTTAGTACGCTTTTTTGTAC